>JAAGVU020000084.1:2152105-2163933 GCA_011763525.2 Mormyrus iriodes | reverse complement strand
AGCACCTGGTATTCCCAGGCGGTCTCCCATCCAAGTACTAACCAGGCCCGACCCTGCTTAGCTTCCGAGATCGGACGAGATCGGGCGTATTCAGGGTGGTATGGCCGTAAGCGAAAGACAGTGCTGAAATGAGCCCTTTTGTAGGCGACGCACCTGTATGCCACTTGCAACTGTCACATACGCTAGTCCCTAGTTACTTACCTGACTCTGCTACCCCACAATCCAATCAGCGCTCCCCCCCCCAATCGTCCGCCAAAACTCCTCAGCCGCCTGTCTCTGTCAACTTTTGCGTTTTTACTGAATCCGCTAGACTTCTTCGCTGTACTCCTTTTCACTAACCGACAGATTAATCGCCGCACGTGCCAGCCAGCAAACATTACTCCGCAGGTTTCAATTATCAACCCGATTTTATCAACGCCGGTAACAGGTACAACTGATCCACCGCACAAAACCCACTTTACTCTCCTAGTAGCCGTTTCATCACGTGTCCACCAAAAACGAGGCACGCTCAAAAGGTTGTGAGATGCGCATAGCAACAAATCCATACTGCAGCCAAATCAATATTATAAATAATCACATTCATAACGCCATGTCCCTAGAAACGGCCCCCAACGGCTTTTTCAGGCAGCTAAGACGTCTCCAGCCCATTTCCATCTGTGAAGTCGAGTCTCACACAGCTGGCGTGACACTTATGCTTTCTGACTCTCACTCTCACGCAAGAAATGTTACAGCAAATCTATATTATTCCATTATAAAACTAAAATTAGCTGCTCAGAAGCGTTGGGGTAGTTTTCAAACCCTACAGACTATTTACAAGTTAATAAAACTGTTACATGCATGTACATGAGTGTGCAGACTTGTCTCGAATTGAAAATCTCACGCCAGCCAGCTGCCCAAAGTTGGTGACACTGGTGCTTGCTGTTGTATTCAAACATAATTGCAATAAATAATGGAACAAAATATGCGCACTTCACAAGCCATAGTGCACTGGAGTATTCTGGAGAATAGTAATTATGAAGTGAATATGTCTGAATGCCCTTGAAACCTCCTGAGAACCTATGGGAAGACCTGAAAAATCCTGCCTGTAAACAACCCCTAAGTAATTTATCCCATCCATCCATTTTCCATAACTGCTCCAAGCAACTCACTGTAATTCAGTTCCTTCTGCAAAGCAGTGTAGGCAAAATCTGCATAACACGACTTAGAATATTGGAAGAGATGTACCTGAATAGATCAGGATTAGTAATTTATATACAAATGGCCTCCAGAGAAACTGACTTAATAGGGCTGAAAAAACATGCTATGAGAATATTTTATTTACTTCCCAAGATATTATAAAATATAAAAAAATACTAAGAAAATAGTTTTTATCAATAATTAACTTCAATCATGCTTAAGATAATTTGGATATACAAATAAAGGTCGAATGTTATCACCTCTCAGCTCTAGTACAATAATTTATTTTATTAACTAATACAGTCATATACCTAAAGACCTAAAACAATTTCAGCCCCCGAAACTGCTCAATATAGGCGGTTAGAAAATGGAACGACGGATGCTCAGAAACTTCTAGTATGTTTAACTATTTCGATTTGTTTTTTAAATTCTGGTTTGCATTAAAAAAAAAAAAAAATTATATATATACACACACACACACACACACACACACACACACACACATTGGAAATATATGTTGATACGATTACAGATGGGAAGCTATGTTCGTTTGTCCAGGTATACAGTAGCCACAATAGACAACATTATCAGAACATTTGCCTTTAACAACTTACGAAACCGGAGACTAAGGGCTAGGGAACAGGAAATTCCGTCGCGGCGCCCGGTGTTATCAGGCAGTAGAAATGGGCACCAGGCTTCACCGATGACGTCACAACGGGAACCCTCGTTTCGTACAGCCTCGCTCTTGGCCTGCTGTGGAACACTCGCGCGGCGCCCGCACGGGACAGCTGATTCATCTGCTTACTCTGAGTGAGTGAATGTGTAACTTTTTACCGCGGATTTTATTTTTATAACAAAAATATTTTAAGGCGTTTTGCGGGCATTAAAAATGCATGCTTCCAAGGAAGATCGGGCATATCGTGCCGATTACCATTGGCTTGCCTTCCATTATGAGATAATGTAATTTAATCTGTACAAATAGCCAACTGGATAAATGATATCAGTGATGTAACATACTGTTTTTGTAGTAAGGTGACGTTTACGGAAAGTTATAGTTTTACACGTAACTTTAACATACAGGACTAATTATGAACATTTGTATATCCTAGCTCGCCGATGTCAGAGATTAAAGTTAATCGTACAAGTTCTTCATGTTTTAATGTTTTTAAATAGCGCTATTTTGACAGTATAAGATGGAATACAAAGACGAAGGTTTTTATGGAAACTTAGCTAAATGAAATGGCTTACGTACCACTACAGGCTATAGCTGTTTGTTTAGTCCGGTGTAAAACGTAGATAACAAATTCTCAGAAAAAAAGCATACTTACAATTGACACCCTAACAACTAAAATGGCAACAAGACAGTTTTAAATATTATTTCGGAACTTTATTTATTTATTTTTACTTCAGTTTTATCCCAATACTGTTAGTTTGGATTAGTTGTCCATTATAATATCTTGTTACATGCTATTCGTTTGCCAAGTTGAAGTGAACTTGCGCAGTAATTTAATTATGGCGATTATTTCTGTTTATCTCTCAAACCGTCAAAACCCAGGCCGCGGCTATGTGTAAGTTCACGTCCAATGTTGTACGCAAGAAATCTTACGAGAAATGTACACTATATTGCCAGAAGTATTCGGACACCCCTCCAATTATTGAATTCAGGTGTTCCAATCACTTCCATGGCCACAGGTGTATAAAATCAAGCACCTAGGCATGCAGCCTGCTGTTACAAACATTTGTGAAAGAATGGGTCGCTCTCAGGAGCTCAGTGAATTCAAGCGTGGTACCGTGATAGGATGCCACAGGTGCAATAAGTCCATTTGTGAAATTTCCTTGCTAATAAATATTCCACAGTCGACTGTCAGTGTTATTGTAACAAAGTGGAAGCAATTGGGAACAACAGCAACTCAGCTACAAAGTGAATAGGCAACATAAAATCACAGAGCAGGGACAGTGCATGCTGAGGCGCACAGTGTGCAGAAGTCGCCAACTTTCTGCAGAGTCAGTAGTTACAGCCCTCCAAACTTTGTGTGGCCTTCAGATTAGCTCAAGAACAGTGCGTAGAGAGCTTGATGGAATGGGTTTCCTTGGCCGAGCAGCTGCATCTAAGCCTTACATCACCAAGTGCAGTGCAAAGTGTGGGATGCAGTGGTGTAAAGCACACCGCCACTGGACTCCAGAGCAGTGGAGACATGTTCTCTGGAGTGACGAATCACGCTTCTCTGTCTGGAAATCCGATGTATGAGTCTGGTTTTGCCGGTTGCCAGGAGAACGGTACTTGCCTGACTGCATTGTGCCAAGTCTAAAGTTTGGTGTAAGGGGGATTGTGGTGTGGGGTTGTTTTTCAGGGGTTGGGCTTGGCCCCTTAGTTCCCTTAGAAAGAAACTCTTAATGCCTCCGTATACAAAGCCATTTTGGACAATTTCATGCTCCCAACTTTGTGGGAACAGTTTGGAGAGAGCCCCTTACTGTTCCAACATGACTGTGCACCAGTGCATGGAGCAAGGTCTATAAAGACATGGATGAGTGAGTTTGGTGTGGAGGAACCTGACTGGCCTGCACAGAGCCCTGACCTCAACCCAATAGAACACCTTTGGGATGAATTAGAGCGGAGACTGTGAGCCAGGCCTTCTTGTCCAACATCAGTGCCTGACCTCAAAAATGCTCTCCTGTAAGAATGGTCAAAAATTCCCATAAACACACTCCTAAACCTTATGGAAAGCCTTCCCAGAAGAGTTGAAGCAGTTATAGCTGCAATGGGTGGGCCAACTCCATATTACAGCCTATGTATTAAGAATGGGATGTCATTAAAGTTCATGTGTGTGTAAAGGTAGGTTGGCAATATAGTGTATATTATTCCATTATAAACCAAAAATTAGCTAGATCTGAAGCGTTGGGCAGTTTGTAAATCATACAGACTAATTGCAAGGTAATAAAATGAATACGTACATGAAAACGTGTGTAGTCTTGTCTCGTACTGAAAATCTCAATCCAGCCAGCTGACCAAAGTTGGCAACATTAGGCAATATTGTAAGTAATTGCAGAAAGCCTGATTGAGAATTGTTGTTGAGATGGCAGACATGTCAGCTGAGTAAAGAATGAATTCAATGAACACAAAATGATGACCCTAAAAGTGTGTGGCTTTTTTGTGTCCCTTCACGTTTTCTGTACAACCCTGTGAGTATCTCTTTCAGGACAAAAAAAAAAAATTCTGGCATCATTGAAACTGTTTAGTGGTATGTGCTGGAACTTGATTATTCACACAAGTTCAGCACTGAAATTTGTGAAATTTGGCTGCTTTACAGGCTGGTGATTGCAGTCTGTATGGGAAGCATTGGTACCAGGGAAATTACAGCCATTATATCTGCGCTTATCGGGTTGTCTTAATTGTTATCAGTTAAATAGTTGTTCACATTGTAAATTGTTTAAGAATGAGCAATTAATCACACTTGCTTGTTTTATGGCCCAGTTCTGGGTCAAGACGATGGCAGTGTTCCAATCTGACTCAAAAATTTCTGCGGTATTGGTTTTAGAAATCCTTTCAGGCCCTGTTTGGAGGACTTACGTAGTTCATTTTTCAGTGTAATTCCACTTACTATTAGAGTTTAGTTTTGCCCAGTTGAGGAACTGCCACTGGAATGTGTGTTGCCTGCTTCTTTTGAAATCTGAACTATTTCTACTGGGTGAAGAGATGTTGAATACAGAGCAACAAAAACCAAGGTTATGTGTTTGTGTCAAAAGGGGACCTTAAGTACACATAAGTAACTTTCATTACACTGCCAGTGTTAATCCTTAAACATGGGTTAGAAAACTCTTTGAGATTCAAAGAGTTTATCTTGCATCCAGTAAAAATACATTACCATTTTTATTGCAGTTTCAAATATAGAATACATTATACTCTATTTCTAGTATGTTAAATATTTGTTCCTATTATTTTTTCAGTTGCACTTTACTGTGTGTTGAAATTATATTGTGAAGTACCATTCAAAAGCACAATGTTTAAAGTTCTTATTTTGGGGGCTCACATCTTCAGAGTGGGTGCATATAAATTCTGTTTCTCTTTCCTAGCTGGATGCCTCCATGCTGTTGCTCAGGCATTGTCGGGGCCTAGCACAGGTTGGCCTTCTCCAGACACACAGGTACCATATCATGCCCTTTCTTAGATAAGATACTTTATATTTCTTTATTGTCATTGTACAGAGTATAATGAAATTGGGTAGCTGTCCTTTTGGTGCGTTCACACAACACATATCAGTTTTAACAGGTGGGGGAAAAATGCAGATAATGTATGCATCTAAAATGACAGTCGTCTTTCGCAACATTTACAGTCTAATTAATGTGTAACTGAGTGGCCTTTGCCAGTTCTCCATGTTTGCCTATGTCTGACTGTTTTGGTTCTCCCTCACTTTCACACTCAGTTAAGATAAAAATGTGTGTTCGTAACTTTTACTTATGAAACAAACTTTGAAGGTTTTCATGCGTGCTGTTTTGTCCTGGATTCTCCTTGATATTTTGCAAAACTCAATGCCACATCTGTCATCGCAGAAAATTTGAAATTGAACCTGTGATTCGGGATAAACCAAATGTATGAAAGAGAAAGTCTGAATCTTTTGGAAAGTTTAGCTCATGTCATTAGGCATGTGAGTATGTTTATAATCAAGTGCATTGTCTATAGTTTTGCACTAGACCAGCTGTCCATGTGAGTGAAGTCACATTTTGAAGGTTGCCAAGCAGTCTTTTAAACTGCCTCCCTTTCTTTTACAATTCTCTCAAAATAACCAGGAGTATGAAACTTACAGCTGAACACCACCAAACTCGTCTATTACTGCAACCTAGCATAATTTTTTACATCCTTACATTTTCACTGACTTAAAATTCTTAAAAGTAGAGGAGCTGCTTAGCTATTGTTCTCATTAAATAAAAAAAAAATACAACCAACAAAAAACTAGACCACTATATTAAGCTGAGGCTTGTAATGAAGGGTTTCAGTTTGACTAAAGTGCAGTGGTCATGGAATACTGCCCTTTGACAGAATGCTGGAGTAATACTAGAGCTTTCAAACTTCTACTACACTAGTCCATTTGAAATGGCTTCAGAAATCCATACTCTCCCCTCAGGCACTGAACCCACAGGCACCTTGCTATTATCGTCAAGTCAGTATATTGCATCATAAAACAGATTTTGTCTTGAATGGGTTGCAGCCCATGTGGCGGATCTAGACAGAGGTGTGTCAGTGAAGTTGTTTTGGAGGTGAGAGTGAGGTTTATGTCCCATGAACTGAATATTCCTGGCAAAAAAGGAGTGTCACTGGCAACCAAAGTCAACACACTATTGGCAAGCAATAAATTTAATGAATGGATAATAAAACAACCCTCTCTGCCGAATGGAATATTCCTACCACGTGTTAATGACATGAGGCAGCTGGTTGTTGACACCAATTGCAATATACACTATACAGCAGTTTCCAAAAGGATGTAATGTTGGTTTATGGTTTTGGAAGATCATACCATAAAGGATGAACTGGGGCTCATCAAAATATTATAAAATGAGCGGAAAATTAAATTAAGAACTTTTTGTAGCTGATATGAAGCAAAATTTCGGATGTGATGGTCTTTTCATTCTTGGATAATTTTAGTATGTCTTAAAATAAATGCAAAGCTATTGATTACCTTGCAACAGTCTTATTTGCCCTATTGGAGACTCCTGAATATTCACACCCAAATATTGCAATTATGTCCGTAATGTAGATTAAAACAAAACTATTAATGTACCGTGATGTAACATTTATGTGCCCACAAAGGGTAACGATCTGTTATAGCTGCACTTATTGGCTCCTTTATTGGGTACACGTAGCTAATACCAGTCGGGACCCACTTTTGCGTCTAGAACCACTTCAAGGGTAGGTGTGTTTTCAGAGAAGCTGTTTCGTACACCATTGTTGTACTGAACTGTTGAGGTTGACCATTTTCTGGCCACTGCATTTAAAGTGTTCTTGGGCCATAAAGATGTTTTTATCACACCATATGCTGTAAACTCTAGATGCTGTAGTATGTGAAAATTCCAGGACAGCTTGTTTTTTAAATTCTTGTACCTCCTTGTTTGGCACCGACAATCACACTTCATTAAAAGCACTTACATCAGGCATCTTAGCCAGCCTAATGCTTAGTCAAACAGTAAGTGTATATCTTGACCCTGTCTGTGTGGTGTACATATTCGGTTTCAGCCATTTGATTGGCTGTTTGTAGAAGCGGATGTTTGTATTAACAGGCAGCTGTCCCTAATAAACTGGCCATTGAGTGCATGTCTCCATCATCCTGTATTATGTATGTATCACTATACTGTGTCTTTTTGGCATCTTAAATCCACAGCAAATTCATTCCTCCCATAATGGTGGGTTATAAATGTTAAATGGTTTACCGTTCATTGGTTTATTGTTGGATATGCAGGCTTCCTCCTCCTAAGCGGCTGGCACCTCCCTTGTCTGTATGCACGGGTGGTCTGTGTGTTCGGTGGGGCAGTGGCGGAGGGCATGGCTCTGGTCCTCATGACCATGCCCACCCTCCTGACTGGAGGCACCTATTGGCTGGGCTCTTGGCTGGGGGTGGAGCTGTTTTGACCTGCAGTCTGCTTGAAAATCAGGTACTTGATGTATTTTGTCATTCTTTTTGTTCAGTTTTTAGTCAGTTTTGTTCAGTCAGAAGTTCTGGTCTTCTGCTGTTTGTCTAATGAATGAGTTTATGCAGCCATGTTAGGTGTTAAAATTAAGATGATGGGACTGAAGACTGTTTTAGTAGTTAAATGGCCTTTTTAATTAAATGAGTAAGAACAACATCATATACAGTGTATGTACAAAGTGTTCAGCTTCAGTGTTATGTGATCTAGGCCCAACAGGCAGCTACTGATGTCCAGCCCCCTGGCAAAAGTCCACCTCTGCCCGTCTACACACAGGAGGAGGTGGCCAAGCATCGTTCCTCTGCCGAGGGGGTGTGGGTGACCTATAAGGGGGGGGTGTATGATATCACCGACTTTGTGTCCTTACACCCGGGGGGCGACAGGATCCTGCTGGCGGCGGGAGGTGCACTGGAGCCCTTCTGGGCACTGTACGCCGTCCACAACCAGGAGCACGTGCTGGAGATGCTGTCCCAGTACAAGGTGGGAGAGCTGAGGGAGGAAGACCGCGTGCTAGCTGTCAGCTCCTCGGACCCCTATGCCAAGGACCCGCCCAGGCACCCAGTGCTCAGGGTCAATAGCCAGAAACCATTCAACGCCGAGCCTCCGACTGCAATCCTGGCAGACAACTTCATCACACCGTCTGCCATCTTCTTCAAGAGGAATCACCTGCCTGTACCACAGGTGGACCCCAGCACCTACCGACTGGAGATTCAGGGGCTTCCTGGTGGCACTGTGTCGCTTTCACTGGAGGATCTGAAGTTGCGGTTTCCGAAGCACACTGTGACAGCCACCCTGCAGTGTGCGGGAAACCGGCGCTCGGAAATGAACAGGGTCAAGCAGGTCAAGGGGCTTAACTGGGGGATCGCGGCCATCAGCAATGCGACCTGGGCTGGCCCACGGCTCAGGGATGTGCTGCTGTATGCCGGCTACAAGTCCGGAGGGAAGACCCAGCACGTGCAGTTCGAAGGGTTGGACAAGGATGTCATGGGAACCACCTATGGGGCATCGATACCTCTGGGCAAGGCATTGAGTGAAGAGGGAGACGTGATCCTGGCCTACGAGATGAACGGGGAGGAGCTCCCAGCCGATCACGGCTTTCCTGTGCGGGTGGTGGTGCCAGGCGTCGTAGGGGCCCGCAATGTCAAGTGGTTGGGCAAGATCATATTGAGTGAGGAAGAAAGCAGCAGCCACTGGCAGCAGAATGACTACAAGGGTTTCTCCCCCGGGATAGACTGGGACACGGTCGACTTCAAGTCAGCCCCGGCAATCCAGGAGCTGCCAGTGCAGTCGGCCATCACCTGGCCAACAGAGGGCGCAGTGCTAGACCGCAGCCTGGGGGAAGTGACTGTGAAGGGTTATGCCTGGAGTGGGGGTGGAAGGGAGATAGTCCGGGTGGACGTGTCCCTGGATGGTGGAATGACCTGGCAGGTGGCTAAGCTGCAAGGCGGGGAGGGGGAGGCTTCGGACCTGTCGTCACCTCCTGGCAGGGCCTGGGCATGGAAGCTGTGGGAGCTGAGTGCCCCTCTGCCCAGCAGCACCCAGGAGCTGGAGATTATATGCAAGGCAGTGGATAGCAGCTACAACGTGCAGCCGGATTCTGTGGGACCCATATGGAACCTGCGTGGAGTTCTGAGTAACGCCTGGCATCGGGTGAAGGTCAAGATCAACGAGGATTAGAACTCCCAGCCAGAACGTCAAGGGTCCTCTGGGAGCAGGTATGCAATTCCATCCATATACAGTCCAAATGCCAGTCACCTACAAACAGAAAGAACATGTTGGATTCTGGGTAATATCATAGAGAAAACCGCCATTTCTGCTTAAAGGTAATTAAAAGTATAAGTTCTCAATACTGTTTGTTGCACTACATGTGTATTGCTTGTTTAAAGTTAATAAGTCATCCAAAAAAATACAGTCACGTTATAGACTGACACACTTGTTGTTCCAATTCTTTTTATTATGCAGAAGTGTTTGCCCATCTACTTGGTGCCTCTCAAAAAAGTTTTGACTATTGATACAGCTTAGGGATTGGGAATCGAGATCACATTGGTACAATATTGGTTCTACATGTTAAAATGATTAGTGTGTAATACCTCCTCAGTATAACGCACAAAATGAGCAGTGTCTTAAAATGAAGAGTACAGATGTCTTTTGGAAGGCCTGATGCAGGGAGTCACATATGAGCCTTACTCCACTTTGAACACTGATGCTCTGTGCTCAATGTGTAACTCCTTCAAGCTTCTGACCAATCAATTTATTATATCGGTGTTTCTCAACCCAGTCCTAACTACAACTAACTTTTTGGAAAATTTGTATATTACATGATTTTCTGTTATGTTCTTTGGTACAAAGCTTTGGTTAAATTTAAATGTAAAGAATTATAGTACACATATATTTTGTTAATTGTAAAAGACAGGAACTGCAGTCCCAATGAGCACCTGAAGTTTTAATTTTCCATTGTTGTAATAAAATGTAAAATGAATCTTAAGTGTGTCCTGTTCTTTTATTTCCAAAATACTTGGAACCACGAGCTTTTGTGCGAACAAAGATTTGTAAATCCACATTTGAAGAATCTTCTTGCCCTTTGGTTAATCAACACAAAATCGATTGAATACAATTGATTTTCATGCAGAAATAACAGGCCTGTAGTCCATTACAATTTTCCCAGCACATCAGCACTTTCTCTCTATGATCTCCTGTAGAGGGCGTTAGAATGACTTTACTATGTTGTAGTACCAGTGTCACCTTTACTATAGAAACTATGTATGAATCATTGTTGCCCGGAGGGATATGCATACCAAAATAGCATAGAACAAGCTTTTCCTAATTGGTTTGAATGTATTGACTGCAAATATAAGTTTTCGTTTTGAAAAATTGCTGAATTCTATCATTAAATTTGATATGCAATTGTAAAACTGAAGCACTCACAAAAGCTTAATTTTATTCTACAGTAAGATTCAAACTTCAAACAAAAAGACAAGATTCAAGATTCAAACAAAAAGACAAACTTTTTATTTGGGTTGTTAAAAAGGATATAACTTTAGTTTCTTTGGCAGTATGTATGATATGTATACTAAGGTAAGTATTTTTATATACTGCACATTGTACTACACTTCAAAAGAGTCAAGCCAGCTTTTACCCCTGTGAGGATTTTGTAATTTTTTTTATGCTACATTTTAACTTTTGCAGTTTATAAACAACGGATGAACCTGTACATTTATATGATATTTAAGTTTGCTGGGACATTCACACTGTAGCATTAACTGTTTCTTCCTGTAATCCCATTGAATGTGAGCCACTGAGCAGTTTATACCAGCTCAATGGCACAAAACCATAGGATTACAGGAAGAAGTAAGGAGTTATGCCCATTAGATTTGTGCCAGAATTATTCCAGCTGGCTGCGGTTTGGTCACTTTGTATGGGAACACTTTGAGAATACACTGTTTTATTATAAATGGAAAACTGTAAGAATATAAATCTTTGGTTTCAAAATTAAGCTATGATTTTCTCATATATCATCCATCATTGAGTCTTATTTAGAAGAACCCCTGTCTAGGTACTTCCTAGTATGAGACATGAATAATGTAAATCAGCACAGTGATATAAATTGTCACATCCTGCACATCTGTCTCTGAATAACTGCTGACACGTCAGAGCGATGATGCTGACACACACAGGCTGTAGCATTCGGGGCAGTTTGTGGCACAAAATCTGAACCTTCTGTTCTGGAATGTTCTCATATTCTTTGCGTGTCCTACTCACACAAACCCTAAACTGCCGATAGTCCCCTCAACTCACAATGTTATGTAGAGGTGTATGGGCTGTGGGGAGTTTCAGGATAAGTGGGGGAACGTATGTAAATAGATCATCCCATCCAAAAAGGACCTATACCTTATAGGTAATATCTTACCTATAGTTTTAAAAGAGATGAGGGATATTATTAGCCAGCCTTTAACTTTAATATTCCAGAAATCGTTATC
>JAAGVU020000084.1:2130009-2148652 GCA_011763525.2 Mormyrus iriodes | reverse complement strand
ATTAGTTAAGTTCTCCCCAAACGAGCTTGATGGGCCGAATGGCCTCCTCTCGTTTGTACACTTCTTATGTTCTTATGACTATTATTACACTTAAAAGAAAGAAGGAAACGCATGATATCTATATACAGATACATGTCTTTAGGTATCTAAAATGAAGTAATTGGAAATATAATGTAAAGATGTTTCACGATTGGGCTCAGAATTGGTTAACTCCCTAGAAAACAGTTGTTTCACCCTCTAATAGCCTTTTTAGTTTCACCTCGAGGTTTCAGACCATGAGGGACATGCTTACACCTGCTCTAACAGAGGGAGCTCTGTAATCTGGCAAAGTGATGCAAGCATCTCCATCGATGTGGGATGTGCCACATGTGCACATTCCAAGCCTCCTAGGGTGCAGATGACAAGGCTGAGAGGAAAGGGGCGAGGGTCAGCATGCACTTAGCATTGCTACACACAAATCAGGCTAGCAGCTAGCTGATGGACAGTATGCCAGCTAAATCCCAGCTGGGCAACCCAGGATCAGTCCCAAGGCAAATAACCAAACAGACACTCACTCTGCATATCTGCTTCAGTGCTATATACACATTTAAGGGGTTGTTTGGTATGTTTAAATCTAATCTAATTAGAGGGCAGATTTACTTGTCTGCATATTCCATATGTCCATTTTCTATACTCGTTTGTCCTTTGCAGGGCCATGGGGGACTGCAGCCTATTCCAGAAGCTACAGCCGCAAGGCTGGGAATAACAAATGATTGTGGAAATCCATCAGAGGGCACACACACTATGCAGACACAATCTGGCGACTCCATTAAACCTTAGCATGTTTATGGACTATGGGGGGGGACTGAAACCGCATGATGACATGCAGAGAACGTGCACACACATACAGCTATCAGGTAGACATGAACGCTGGTATCTAGAGATGTGAGGCAACATTGCTAAACACTGCCACTGTACCGCTCTTATCTGGTTATTTAATGACTTTGTTGGAGGTAGATATTTCCATCCATCTATCTTGCAACTTCTTATCTAGAACAGGGTAATCAGGAGCCAGAAGCCTATCACAAGCAACACAGCACAAGGCAGGCATCATCCTGGACTGACAAGCATCTGCACAGGCATAACCATAAAGAGAAGCCTTAATGGCTAGTATGGGTTAATGGCTTAATGGCTGAACAAGAAGGACAATCTGGTGGAGAGAAAATAGACCACATCTCCACTTCTAAACTAAAACTCTTCAGTGATTGACTGCTCGTACAGTATTTACATTTCCATCATCTTCAGGCTTCTATTTCAATGGCAGTAATCCAAGATGGCTCCTTCAACCAGAGACCATTTCTCGTCTGAGGAATGGTTTACATCCTGTACTGTCATCTTCTACAGGCATCATATCTCAGCATCTGATTCATGATGTACTTTTACACAGAGTCTCACAAGCAGGGCCTCTTGCTCACAGAGATCATGTACCAGCGGTGTGACGTTTGTGTTTAGTCCCATGGCTTGTTCATTGTTTATGAGTCTCAGACATGCGGTTAAAACGGTGGGGGGGGGCTGGCTTATCATCAAGTTCTATGAATACAGTCATAAAATCGCGTGTGTTTCAGTTTAAAATGAGTAACTTGGCCACTTTGCTGGATGTTGGGCCATTACCCAAAAATGATAATTCAACCGTTTCTCCCCAGCATTTACAGAAAATAATAAATGGAAGGACAGGAAATGGAAGGCAACTGTTATATTGAAGTAGCTGAGCATTGTGACATACTTTGATATAACATATACACGCATATACAAAAAATGTTCTTTGTACATTGTTTTCATTGATTGCCAAGTTACGTTAATATTGGTTAATATTGTTACTAGCAGACTGGTAATTATATGACCCTGTCAGGCTTGTAGCCAGAAATAATTCTCATTGGGGATCCAGCAACCATATCGATAAGTCGATTTTGCCCCTCTGTAAATTTTGCAGAGAATCCCCCCCCCCATCCCATATAGATATAGATAAACATCAAGGAGTGTTTAAACCCATTACTTTAATATGTGGCTATATGCCTGATCCATTACTCGTGTTAAAAAACTCAGATCCAAATCACAAACATGCCGACAGACACCTGAACTTCCCTACTGTGATCTCCAGTAGATCAACAGTAGGAATGAACTGAAAAACTATCCCTCCCAGTTTTTAGCTCCACTGGCCTCTGGGTCATCCCAGTAGAGCGTGCAACCCAGCAGTCAGCCTGGTGGGAATTCACTGCATCCGCTAAAGAGGCATAAAGGCAGTCAAACCACCCTGACGTCAGGTCCTGAATGAGACACTCTTTGAGGAGGGTGTGTATTTCCTGAACCCCAGTCAGGTAGTGGACGGCCTTGTTTTGATTAGGCGCCATGGTAAGTCATGTGGAAATCCAGTACAGGTCTTCGCAGAGGTTTATCTTCATTCTTCTAGCAAATGCTTTTATCTAAAGCAACATACAACTGTGAAAGCAAAGTCAGATGGTCCCTGGAGCGATTGGGAATTAAGGGCCTTACTCAAAGGTCCAACAGTAACATCACTCTGCTGTCCACAGGATTTGAACTGATAACCTTCCATTTACAGCACATTACTTGTCGTGGTTTTTCCTTTCCACAGCAATCAGGAGTCAGGAGCTGCTTGTGTAGATCTTCAGATTCAGTCTTTGTTGCAGCCACATAGGTTGCAACCAAGGCTGAACACTCTGCTGATTTACACAAATTCTTAAACATTTTTCTGATTGGATGCCAATTACATATTATATTATTAAGTTTCTCTGGGAAACATAATTGTGGCAAAACCGTGTACATAATATTTTATATATATGGCAATAAGCCCAGAACCTGGGTGATTTGTCCACGGACACCGGCTGGTAAGCAATGAACTCAGAACCCAGATTTCTGCAGTAATAAGTGTTAGCAGTTTTGTAGCAAGTATTGTCCTAAGGATTACATTCTCTAAGTGTTATACAGTTCTATATAATATTCCATATCCTTACCCATTGTGCCACACACTGCCCATGGTTGCATGGGGCAAGGTCACTTTAATGAAGATAATTATGTTGTATAGCTGCATGTAAAATGATAAAATAAATGTAACTTGTGTGATCACATTAATAGGTTTTCAGGTCATAATTAGAGTAAAATCTGGAAACCTCTGTAATAGCTAGCATTAAAATAAGTAGAACTACATAATAGTCAGCTAATCCTAACCCTAATGTGTCCACAATTCAGAAATGAACCCTAAACTTGTAAAAACCTGCCATCATGTTGGAATGTGTGTTGCTTGTGATTCTGAATGTAAAATCAGATGTATGAAGCTGGTGGCCGGTTTAATCAGAAGAAGGGTTAATAATTACTGCATTGTGTTCAGAGGAGCATTGCTGTTCGTTTTTCTGCTTAGCGGCATAGTTACGGCTTTGCTCATTTTGCCCTTGAAGTCCACAGGAAAGGCAAGGCCTGACTTTGGACCACGAAACTGTCACAGAGCAGGGCTTCCAATGAAGGTGACCACAAAAATAGAGATAATGGCCATGCAGGAGATGATTACAAAGTGGGGATGTCGTTTCTTCTTTCTCCAATGCGCATATGACACCAGGACAGAAACCTCTCTGCCGTGTCTCCTAGCCTGACACACCCAGAGTCAACAAACGGCCTTGTCTACAAACACCACAATGCAGTGCACTGCATGATCCTCTCCAATGAGTGTTCCAATCTGAGCTGTCCAACCTTTGCCAAGTGGGACCGAAATAATACACAGCAAGAAGCCACATGAGATGGACCAAAAGCAAACACACTGGGCTGTATACATTGGCAACCGTCATCAAGACCATCCACGGTTACCTTATTTAAGCATCAATAATCCCTGACATGGCAGAAAATCTTCAAAGGTGCTTGTCCATGTCCAATTCTGCTAAATTTAGCTTCTTGTTTGACTTTGGGAACAGTTTATCCTCCTGTGGTCCATTCACAGACCTGCATGTTAACCTGCACTGGAGTGAGCTGTTTAAGCCATAGCTTGTATCAGGATTCTAATCTACTGATTGTTCGGATGGGACCATAAATGAGGAAGAAAAATCTGAGCTGGAATCGATCCCCAAAATATCATGGATGATGAATTTCCTTTTAATCATGTGTCTAGGAAGAAAACTGTGTAGGTCAGCATTACTCAAGATGTCTTTCCTATCCATTGGGTGATTAAGAAATATAAGGGAAATATAGATTCATACTGGAACTACCTAGATAAAGAAGATGTTTAAGACCTCAGCTTAATGAAGATCTATAGAGTAGTGTTACAAAAAAAATTTAAACAGATTTGCCTCATCAGTGGAACGAGGTCCCTGCCAGCAGTAAGGGTGGTTCTTTGGCTAAGAATTCATCAAGAAGGGTTAATGTGTAATGAACCTATAACAAATTAAGGGGCAATTATCTTTGATTACTAACAAAAACTGTGCAGACTCCGATTTCATATTTTCAGAGACCTGCTGTAGAAGCATTGACAAGCATGCTTTGTGATTCTAGTGCGTCTGTGAAATTTCACATACTGCCTGTGAGTGATGTATTTTTAGGCCTCTTTCACTTTGTGACTTCTAGGGAAATGGGAGGGCTGAGCATATAGTCTAGTTCTGGCCAAAATTCTCATCAAAGAGCAAAGTCCCCCCACTTGGCTTGTTTTCTCACAGATAATGAAGTGTCATTTACTTACATTCTGTAGTTTCTCTTCACACAGTCATACAGTAACAGTGATGCACTGATGTTGACACGTATTCAACGGCAAAGGCAGTGTCATCCTTTTGTGCACAATGAGAGTAGGCTTTGTACTCACTTCAGCAAGTAAGCTTCCTTTATCTGTCTTTGTTCATCATTTCGAAGAGAAAACTGTGAAACTGGAGGACTATAACAAGGGTCTGAATGATACAGCCTAAATACAGTAGAACAGCTGTGTGGTAAGAGTCAAAATATTAAGTAGTGCAATGCAGGAAAGACAAATAAGTGAGAAGTCACATGCCACACGATGAGAGAGGAATTATATTCAAAAGGGTGTGTTTGTAGTGGGCATTATAATAATAATAATAATCCTCCTTAATTAATTTCCATACAGTACAAATACATTGGAATGTTCTTTCCACCTTCCTCTATCTTGCTCTCCACAGCTCAGGGATGATGGTGCAGGGGCAGCTGATGTGCAGCACCCCTGGAGCTAGGGGTTAAGGGCCATGCTCAAGGACTATGAAATTATCTGGCTAAGGCTGGGGCTCAAACTGACAAACTTCTGAGCAGTGGCACAGAGACTTAGCATGCTGAGCTACTCCTGCCCCTGCTATATATATTATGGTTTAGCAGGGCAGGACACTATGCCTGTGATCGGAAGGTCACCAGTTCAAATTCTAAGGTCCATGGAATGTTCTCACCAGTGTATCCTCGAGTAAGGCACTTTACTCACCATTACTCCAGCGACTGTCTGACCTGGCTTTTTCCAAAACATATGTTGCTTTGTATAAAGGCATCTGCTAAATAAAGTGTTTATGTGCAATAGGGAAAGGAAACATAGTACCAAAATATATGCAAGTAACTCTATAATACTTTTTACAAGGAAAGAGTCAAGTATACCATCAGACATAGGGGTCATTCACAGAAGCCACTGAGATTATTGAGATTATTACGCTGCTGGGCAAGCTATGGGCTTGGGATACATTACCCCAGTCTTTAAGTCCTACATAACCAATCAATGGGAAGAAGCTGTTGGTGGTATTCGTTGATGAGTTGAGGCAGTTTAAAATGTATAAGCCTAGGAACTTTTAAGAGTTTACATTCTCCATCTCAGTGATTTTGAAATGAAATGGATTTAGGTGCATGGGAGGCTTTTAAGCAATATTTCTTTCCTCCCCATAGACAGTCAGGTCACTGAACTGTTGTCAGTAAATTATGGATTAAGCCTTAGTCACAATCATGAAGTTGTGGTCATGTGAAGATGAGCAGTCATGTGTGTTTAATCATGATTTAACATCTTTCACAACAAAGTGCAGCATACATTTAAGTTACCAGTGATGCATAAGCACTTCATAGGCAATAGTAGTTAAGGATTCTGATTTGTAACCTGAAGGTTAGTGGATCAAGTCCATGGAAGGTTCCTAACATACTACCCTTGAGCAAGGTATCTTTGGAAAAAAGGTACCCAAGAAAGAATACAATTAAAATGTCTAAAGAAGAAAAGGTTTTCTGCTGATGAGTAATGGTGATGTAAATGCTGTTTCAGCTCAGCCTGCTGTGAACACTTTTTGTTTATTTAAGTGCTTTTGTTGGTTCAGTGTCCATTCTCACTCAACTCATGAAATTTTATATTTAACAAAACTTAACCATAGAGTATATCGCATTTCAAATAAATAACTATTATTTCACGTTGTATAAGTTTAGCCTTGGGTAGGCCTATAAACAGGCAATATAAACATAACAATGTTTCTCCACGATATATAGTCCTACTCCAGAACCTCAGGATAATCAGTTGGAAGATGGATGGAGGGATGTATGAATGATTGGATGAATGAATATCGATAATATGCCAGAACCATACATAAGATGTTGTTGCAGAAGATTGATGGATGGAAGGATGTATATTCGCAATATAGTTTGACTTTCGTGGGGAGACCAAAACAGAATCTTCATCCTGTGATACCAATCCATGATTGGCCATCAGATATGTTACAATTCATGGGACTTAAAGAACAGGAAGAAAAAATTCAATGAGTGCAGTATTTATTGGCTGCAGGCTGCGTTTACTTCGAGCAGACCCAGATTGCATTCCTTGGAGATGGCTCAAGAGTGTGGGGGAAGGAAGTCTGACTCACTCAGAGCAGATGCTATAAACTTCAGCAGAAACCCCAATTTCGGAGAGAAAGAGATTAAGGCTTAATGAGGAGGTTATGCAAAAATAAAATAACAGCCAGTAAGAAGGCACATCCAAAGCAAATTCTACGTTTTACTATTCTTTACTTTCAATGCGCATATATTTATTAAGACTAAGGGACAAGTGGTACAAAAAATTCTTCATCATCCCTTCTTTGTACATGAGCAGTACGCAGAATTGCCAGTTCTGAAAAAGCGTCAAGAATGGGATTTATACACCAGGTGACAGTGCTTGCAACTGTGGCTCTCTGCGTAATGTCCAGCGTTATGCACAGGAGAAATGAATTCACTGAAGCTATGGTAAGATTTAAATATTTTACCACTTGAATTATCACATACACACATGCGGTATACGCATACGCAACGCACGCGTTTCTGCAGGACCGATACAGTTTTGGCAGTTATGATTACACAGTGGAATAGCTCTTCTTGTTTTCTTGAATTATTGTTTTATGGTTTCTCTAAAAAGGCCAGTAATTAGCTACACATTTTTCGACTTTTCCCCAAGCATACTTGCTTTTGAAATACGAGTAACTCTTCTAACCCATTTCGAAGAGACCACTTGTCAAAATCGATCATTTCCGAAACAGTACTTACTTTGAAGTCTGGCATACTCTGTTTTAACTATTTGCTAAACTTCTGGTGAAACAATGGTTGTTGTTGCAGAAAAACTTTTTGCATCTGTATTTGGTGCCTAGTGGTGTTTTTCTGCGGATAATAATTGTCTTAATCTCCATGAATGAGTAGAAACACAGGAGAAGACAGCTGGTTAGCATCTGATTCCGGTCAAACAGGACCGTTATTGCTGTAGCCAACGTCGCTGTGGACGACTTTTTTGCGAGATATTTACTGGAATCCAAATGCATAAAAACTAATGCACGTCGCTTGATGGAAACATCTAGGATAGTTACAGAAAACTTAAGTACCCCTAAAAGCTGATGTACCTACCACCGTGGAGGATGTTTTGTGACAATAAAAAAACAAACAAACAAACAAATAAGGTATTTAAATGATCATTTAAATTGTAATTTAAATCATGTATAAATATGTCATTTAAATTATAATTTACAGACGAAGTATGGTTATAAATGAGAATTCAATCGACTAGGCAAGATCGATCTGTTGTGACTTTGTTTGCAATTTAACCAGTCAGATGTTACGTTTTGTTTAGAGCCCACCCACTGAGTTTGATGGGTGATTTTGACAGATAATTTTAATGGTTGCTTGTATCATTTAAATTGACATTTAAACAATCGAAATAGCAATAAAAAGCAATTTAAATGATTTTTAAATAATACTTTAAAATGACGCTATATAATATATGTATATTATATATATGATATAATATATATATGTATAATATAATTTGAAGAATCATTTAAATGACATATTTATAGGTGATTATTTAAATGGGAATTTAAATAATTAATTAAAACAATCATTTGAATAACATATTTATTTATTGAAAATTGTCACAAAACACCTTCCATAGGTTTGGGGTTTTCGGGGGCGTTACGTTTTGCATTGAATTTTATGGCCAGCCCTTTTCTCTAATAAGAATCAGTGTTTAAAAAAATAAATAGAATCAATGCAGTTACATGACTTAACAAAAATCAGTAAAGTACCATGCTGCTATCAACGTGAAATAGTATATTTTAAAATGTTGTTTGATGATTTGATCCGTTACATGTATAAAGACAATAAGGGCTACCCTAAATTGGAGTCAGAACTAAGATCATAAAACTAGAAACAAATAATAACCTTAAAGAAAAATGCAGACATGCTATGGGTAAATATGCCTGGATCGTGGTATTAAAAAAGAGTGGTTTAGATAGACATGTAAGAACACATGCAGGGAGAAGTGGTGGATTCCATTGTATAGGCAGCAGAGATCTCATGAAGATGACAGTTATAGAGGTTATTGTCTCTCCTGTTTCTTGGCCGTTCAAGGCTTATTTGAAGAGGTATGGCTACCTCCACACTCCGCTAGATCCAAACAGTCAGGGTTACCAGGGAAACGAAGACATCACAGAGGCCCTCAGGTAAGAAAGACCAGATTTTTCACTTTAATCTTAGCAACACGAGGTTTCACAAGAGTGCACACCATGCCATGGCCTCATTTCTTCTAAGTGCCTTATAATTTACAGTTCATTTGACAATTTGACCAATGCATCAATAATCTGGCTCAGTGAGGTGGGCTTCTGTGGTCGGAAGGTCGCTGGTTTGAGGCCTGGCCTCAGCAGATCAGTCACACCTATGTTGAGTCCTTGAGCAAAATTCTTAACTCTCCAACATGATTCAAGGGAGCTGGATAAATGGCTTCACCTTGCACTTGGTCTCCAGTCTCAACAGAGAGCAAGATGGGATACACAGGGGAAAAAACCTGTGCAAATGCAAAATAAATCATTTCAAAGGCAGAAGTCCAGCAATTCATTCAGATACTTACTCCTGTAACTTTGGCTCTTCCTGCGACTTATAAGAATCTTCCAGAAGGTGACCAGCCTGCCCATCACAGGAAAGATTGACAAGGCCACCCTAGATATGATGAGACAGCCACGCTGTGGTGTGGAAGACCCCTTCAATCAGAAGTCTTTCAGTTACAGATTAATGGGTGAGAGCTGCATTGGTATTGGGACAGATAATCTAATTGTGATTCTGTCTAGAGTTTTCATGAATGTACCACCCATTTAAGCGTTTTCCATATCTCTGAAAACAACATATATGTCTCTTTCTTTCTCACAGGCTATTGGCGCAAGAATAGCCTTACTTACCGGATCTACAATTACACTCCTGACTTGGGCCTGCCAAAAACACATGACGCCATCCGCCAGGCTTTCAAGTACTGGAGTGACGTGACCCCCCTGGTCTTCCAGGAAGTGTATGGGGGGCGGGCCGACATCAAGATCTCATTCCATACGAAGGATGGCACCTGCGCCGTGCCCTTTGACGGGCCAGGTTGGTGGGCTTAGGCATTGTAGGACATTTTTACCACACTTTTCCCCCTTCACTTTGATTGGCCTTCCTTGGACCGATTATGTTTTTCGTAATCAAACAGATCCCCTTTCTTCCTTCTTCTCAGGTCATGTTTTAGCCCATGCCGAGGCTCCAGAGTCAGGCATTGTGCACTTTGATGAGGATGAGTATTGGACCGAGGGCAAGAACTATGGTGCCAACCTGCGGATTATTGCGACGCATGAGATTGGTCATGCCCTGGGGCTAGGCCACTCACAGTTCAGGAGTGCTCTGATGGGGCCTGTGTACACTGGTTACCGTGTCAACTTCCAGCTGCACCCAGATGATGTGAAAGGGATCCAGTATCTCTATGGTGAGGCCTTGTTTACAACACAAGGATTTTTACCATCTTCCAACAGCTCTTAAGTACCACAGCTTCATACATCTAGTGAATTTTTCAATTCTCCATGTGTTTTTGTGGGTTTCCTCTTAGTCCCACAATAATTAAGAATGATCTTAAGAAATGTTTATGTGACCTGCTAGATTTAAATTGTCTGTAGTGTGTAACTATTGTTCTGTGTTTTCTGATATTTCTGACGATGCTCCAAGATCCTCAGCATTGGTTATGATGATGATGATGATGATGAAGATGGATGAATGGTCAGATGGGTGGATTTTCTGTGCTGCTACAAAATTGAAATGACAGTGAAATTAAGATCCATCCTGAGTGCACATGAGGAAATAACTTTATGGCAGCTGCAGGTGAAATATCTACCCTAAATTTGGCAACTTTTATTTACCATTTCAGGTAAGAGAGTGACCAGCACACAGCCAGAATCCATTGACTATGACCAGGAAACTTCCACGACGACCCTCCCTGTGGGGCCTGGCACAAAGCCAGATCCTTGCACAGCGAAGTTGGATGCAATCATGTTAGGTGAGGGAACCGAGTGCGAGGGCCGTGGGACTCGCAGTAAAAAGTGTGTGAGAGGCTAAAAAATGTACCACGAGGCTGATGCCAAGTCTGGTTTACAGATAGTTGAGAGAAGTGTGGTTTTGTCTTTACAAGGAGCCCTTTTCAGATGGGAATGTAAACAGTCTTTCAATCAGCACTCTTCTTACTTTTTTTCAAAATTGCTTTTTTGTTATGCATTTCTTTGTTTATACAGCAGGTAAATGCACTGAATTCCCATCTAGTCTCTATCATTAAGGAATTGTTTTTCATTTTATACAGACCTTAATCAGTCTTAAAAATTATTGGTATTTTTTGCCATACATTTAATTCTCATTATATTCTTACTGTTCTGCCTGTGTGTTTATTGTTTCTTCCATTTCAGGCCCCTACCAAAAGACCTATGCTTTCAGTGGGGAGTATGTGTGGACGGTGTCCAACTACGGGTACAACACGCCAGTCAAGATCAACATGCTCTGGAAGGCCTTGCCGGGGAATCTCAATGCTGCGGTCCATTCCAGGAGAACCAACAAAACATACTTTCTGAAAGGTACCATCTCAAGCAGCACTGTCCAGTGAGATAGAAAACAAGATCTGATAGCTTAGAATGCCTCGCTGCCCTGTTCACAATCATGTGTGACCATGATGATTTCACAGTGTAGTGTCTCATCCCAGTTATCAGTCTTTGACTTTGCTGGCATCACTGCCTCCTAAGGAGATAAAGTGTGGAGGTACACAAACTTCCGTCTTGACAGCGGCTACCCCAAACAGCTGACCCGCATCCCCACCAACATCGACGCAGCGTTGTACTTTGAACTCAACAAGAAGCTACTCTTTTTCAAGGTATAATGAAACAGCAGCTACCAACCCCAGCATCACAAATATACTGAACTCTAACTAATCGTTTGCAATCCTGATGTTCTGAATGCTTTTCTTCCATCTCAGGGCTCAGAGTACTGGCAGTGGGATGAAGTGATTTATACAGACCTAAGTGTGTACCCCAAACCCATCTCGCAGATCATCACTGGGGTGCCATCCAACCCTGATGCAGCCTTTACCTGGACAAATGGCAAGATCTACTTCTTCAAGGGAAACCAATACTGGCGTGTCAACAGCCAGCTGCATGTGGACAGAGGTTATCCTCTGAACATGCGAGAACGCTGGATGCAGTGTGGCAACTAGGCCACTAGGTGGCAAGTGACTTCAGGGAAGTGCAGCAGAGTCTCATGGAGAGAAAACAGTGTCTGACATATGTCTCAGGAAATGACTTAAAACATTTAAAATTTTTCCATTAACAGTTGCTTAAAATTGACTGCTCTATTTTAGTGTAGCGGTTTGGTACTACATGACACCGCAAAAAATTTATTTAGGTGTCTAGTAAAAAAAGTTTTCTAATGCACTGTACAGAAATTCAATAACTCTTTGCAGGATTAACATGAACTTTTTCCATTAGGGGTTGTTCTAAGCACTGAAATGTTAAGATGTCAAAAGGTCTTGCCTCATTACAGCTGTTGCTTGAAGCTTGAAGACTCTTCACTCAATGAAAGTAAAGGCTAATTTTCAGCACTGGTGATCTCATATGAGACACTGCTCCCAGTGGTAAGACATGACATTACAGGAAATTGTGAATTAGTGCCATGCTGAACAATGGCATGAAATCAGGTTTTTATACTGTTTACATAGCACCAAGTGTTTTTTCTTTTTTTTTTTTTAAAGAAATACAGGTGAACAGGGGTTTTAATGGTACCAAGACAGATAATATCTCCTTTTATGGATTTTCAGTATTTTTTTTGAACAGGACATAGAAAAGAGTGTAATTTAGTAGCAATAATTTGTATTGTCACTAAATATTGAATCATATCACTATATGGTTTTACATGGTAGTTAAAGGATAATTAAATGCACCTACATTTTTGACTAATTAAAGATTCTTACTACGAAAACCCAGAGGTTTGTGTCCATCCTTTCAATGGTCTGCTCCAAACAAAAGTACAGAAAAGCCATTATTAAATTACAAACATAAAAATGAAGTTGCACATGCAGTTTCTCCATGCGCAAAAAAACCTCTCAGCTGCCACAGCAACCAACTGCATACCGACCAATAGGAAAAGAGGAGCAGCTCCCTGAGGTACTGTTGCTTTTGAGATCTTCTTCTAATTGGCATTCTGAGACTGCCTTTGGCAGGAGTGGTTGCTAGGTAACAAGGGGGAAACAGGACGTTATTGTTAGGCAACACATCGCAAGAAATAATCTTTTTTTTCCCGTTTTAAGAGTTTCATCTTTAGACTTTACTTTTTTCAAAATGATTCATCTCTCTTTTCTTCGAAAAAACTATGGAAACTGTCTGCTTTGCGCTGGTACTGACTAAACCCCAGCTCCTATGCCATTAGTAATGCAATGATACTGTGTTTGCTTCATACCACAGTAATCCTACGTACATCAGACTCAGGCAACGTCTAAGGACACCAACTTTTCCCAGGTGGCAACTTCTGATGTCAGCTACAACAGACATGGCAACCACAAGTGAAGAACAGTAGCCAGCAGGAAACAGAAAGTCCAGTCACACACTAGAAAAAATAGGACAGAATTCACTTCATATTTACAGCACTGATTTATTTTCCTAATTATCTGGTTTCTCATTCTACGATTGCCAGTATTCTTCAGGATGAGGTCATTTGAAGTGAATCATCTGATTCTCACAAGGATCGGCAGTACATTTAGGGTCAGCGTCCATCATGCCACACCAGGCAGTGTTAGCAAGTACGAATGGCTCAAAGGTTCACCTTTCAGGGAACAGTGGCTACAGGCAAGCGCAGCACAAGTTCTGCTTCTGCAGGAATACCACTCGCAGAGGTAAAACAATCCAGACACATGCCTCGAATCTGCATCATGTTGGGTACTAGACCAAACCTACAGACAATGTCCATTTCAATACTTAGGGTCACCTGTTTATCGGCTATTTAAAGAAAGACATGCAGGTCCATTGATTACAATGGTAATTTCCATAAAACCATTTTATTATAAAAATTCCGTATATTAAAAAGATTAAGGCAGGGATAAATGTCAATGAAAGTGGTGAAAAATAATAATATAGACTCTCCTGCTATCCTATCAAGGTTTAAAAAAAAAAGACCCAACACGTTTCTTCTCTGTTTAACAGGATAAGAATCAGGTCTATGGCTCTGTTATTCAATACCATAAATCTGGATTTCTGCTGGTCCTTATCTGGGATTTCCGTGTGATTCCCAAGCACAAGCTGTTCCTATGATTCAACTGTAGACAAGCATTGGCCACTGATAAGGAAAGTACAGCACGTATACCAGAACCCTGGAATGCTGGAGAAGCTTAGAGCTAAGTCCTCCTCAGCAGAAGGTCCAGTACTCCAAAAGGGGTAGGTTCTGGTGTGCTCGGAGATGATGTCCCAACCAGGGGTGAGGGGCTTTTGGTAGAGGTCATAAATATGGTGTACCAGGCAGGTGGTGGGGGGGGGCCCTCCCTGTCACACCCGCATGGCAGGGCTGGCAGCCGTGAGGGGCACGGTGGAGCTGGTCTCATAATCGAAGTCGATGGTGGTATTGTTGGCAGTGCCAAGACTGCTGAGTGAGGTGCCCGTGCCCATCTGGCGGTCCTGCAGGCTCCGCAGGTAGCTCTGCATGAAGAAGACAGAAGGGAAGGCGTTCGAAGGCTGAGACTCACTGAGGATCAGCTGTCTTACAGAGCAACAGGATTGGCGTCGACCTCCCAGGTAAACAAGTGCGAAACAAGAAAAAGAAGTGTGTCATTTCAGTGGAAATTAGGCTTTGAGGTGTAACTGCATGCTCTGATCCGACACGTCAACACTTTTGAACTATAGCATTATAGCTACAGTAAGGAGTATCGGACAGCAGCAGGGGGACTTACTGGTGCCAGGAGGTCGCCAGCATAGCGCTTGACTGGTGTGGGCTTGCGCTGGTAGGAGCCATCATGCCCCCCTGCCTGTTCACATCTCTTTGTGTCCTTCTGACGGATCTGCATCAGCTGCACACGCTTCCGCTGCCTGCTGATGATGACTGAGGGCACAGCAGACCAGGAGAGAGAAAGGGAGACACGAGGGTCAATCACCATGACGGCATATCTGCGAAACAGGTGTCTGAAAGCCAATCAATTCTAATTCCCTGATGGGAAGAACTAGGTTCTTGGCCTTGGACCTTAAAGCCCAGTTACAGAAAGCAGTGGGTAGATTAGCAAGGGGGGATGGGAGTGCTTTTAATGTGACAGTATTTGTTGTGGGTACAAAGCAAATATGTGTGTCATTTGTGAAGGTAGCAGTAGCCTATATAGTCAACAGTTCTGAGAGGATATGAAGTGAATGTTTCACTGTGCATTGCACAGTACGTAAATTTTGCTTTAAAATTTTTTTGTGTACATTAATTGCCAGAAGTATTTGAACACCAGCTTGTACAGCATCTCATTATGAAACCAATGGTATTAATATGAAATTGGTCAGTTCATTGTAGCGCTAACAGCCTCTACCTTTCTAGCAAAGTTTTCCATGATATGTTGGAACATTGCTGGATTTGCCTCCATTCAGTCTGGATATTGATGCTGGGTGATGAGGTGCATTTCTGTGAGCTTGTGTGGTTGACCATGTTGCAACTGAACTTCCTTCCTATCATTTTTCCCTTCACAATCACTTAACTGCACTAGATCAGAGCAACTCTAGCAGAGCAGAAATGTGGTGACCTGACTTGGAAAGATGACATCCTCCGATGGTGCCAAACGGAAAATCACTAACCCTTTCTGTACAACCATGCATTCTTCTGCTAACATTTGTTGCAAAAGATTGAGTGACTGTGTGCTTAATTATGTACCTGTGTAAGCAATAAGTGTGGCTTAATTAGGCAGTCCCTCTAATTAATAGGGATGTCCGCATACTTTTGGCCAGATACATGCTATTGTTAATAAAGGAAGAAAAGCAGAATAACTGTAGGTGAACATGGTGTGGCTCACCCTCCGTGTGGGAGAAGCCCTCTGCGGTCAGCTTCCACTGCACCAGCACTCCCAGGAGGCTTAGGGCAGGCCAGACACCCAGGATCACCCAGCTGTACCAGCAGGGCGGCGCCACAATCTCCAATCGCAGACAGTCATACACGTATGTGACCAGCACTAGCATCTCCACGAAGTAGTCCGCACAAACTGTCATGACAGCGGCCCCAAAGACAGATGTGGAGAGCACCGTGAACACCTTCTGCCACTGCAGGCTGAGGACGGCGCACAGCATGCCAGTGCCCAGCAGGGCCCCCAGCGGCACCCATACCGAGCTGGGCATTTGGAATGGGCTGGCAGCCAGCAAGGCAGCAATGGCGATCAAGAGCCCTAGCAGCAGTCCGGTCATAAAGAGGCCCACGCTTCGCACCAGCATGGTGACTAGGCCACACAGCAGGCCAATGCCCAGGCCGATGCCTGCGCTGGCCTCCACACTCAGCTGAGTGTCCAGCACCCGCTCACGGTAGCACAGCAGGAAGATGACCACCGAGCCAAACATGAGTCCTGACAGGAACATGACAGCCTTGAAGCAGCGATAACCTGTATAGGGAAGAGAGAGCAACATGGATCTAACATCAGAAAACAAAGAGACAAAAATCAAACAAGACACATACAAGAATAGCCTTCAAACAGCATCCAAAACTGGATTAAAATCACAAGTTAAGAAGTACAGTGCAAACTTTCAAATAATACACAATAGACACTTTCACACCACTGGAACTTTTTTCTGGAATAGAACCTTTTTCCGGAACCAGAGACTTTTGTCATGTTCACATCGCAGGAACTTGGCCCGATGATTCCTCAGAGGCAGTTCCAGAACCCGTTTTTAATACCTAGTCCAGACTTGGTGCGAACACAAACTACTGGGGAGGTGCTTACAGCAATAGCTTGCTAACTGGTTGACCACAAGCACCAGCGCTAACATGGAAGTGGCCAGGATCTACAGAAGTTCCAGGCGTGGACAGCCCAGGGAGCTGTAAACTGGGTCCATGTTGCAGAACTTTGGTGTGAAAGCGCATAATGGAAAGACACATTGTCTACTTGTCTACTCAAAAACAGTCAAAAGCACCATTGACAACATAACACTAACCTAAAGAAACTTAATAGCTTGCCTCATACGTTTATAAAAAGTCTGTGGACACAAAAACAAATCATAGTCTTGGACTAACTGCTTAGTTTTGACATTAGTCTAGGGGGTTGCGCCGGTTTGGAACTTACCAAAAAAGCAGTAGATAATGCCAAAGAGACAGCACACGGAGCAGATGACAGCGGGGACCACCTCGTACTTCCGCTCGATCTCTATGTCGCAGCTGTCCATCTGGGCCATGCTAGGCTGCGCGGGGTCCATCTTCTTCTAGCCGCAGGCAGTGTAAAATTTGGGAACGGCACAACCGAGGCTCTTACTGACAATCCATGCTAGCGCATGGACGTATCTGCAGGGAGAGGGTGGGAATCGATAAATGAGGAAGCATGGGGATACCGTGCATCAGCTCCGCTTACCAAATGTTCCAGGTCATTATTGAAAGGAGTCATGAGTCATGAGTAGCTCAATTGCAAAGATAATTGATTTAAGGCTTTAAGCCGTGACTTCACACATTTCCTGAATGGAAGACCACTAATTAGATCCAGCATGGTCTACAAGTGCTACAAAGTTACTTTCAGAGTGCTACCCCCAGCTTCCCCCTTCACCGCCACCGTTCATGGAGTTTCCCTCAGCTTCAAGGGAGGTGTGAAATCTGACATCTGGGTGTGACTTTCCCTTGTGAATGTTCTCCTTTAAATGTTCTCTGCTGTTGTCTCCGCTGCTCCCACTCCCCCCAAAAAATCAAGTCCACCTACTTTGACACCCAAAGCCCACCCTCCCTTTTTTCCCCACCCATCCCAAATGGTCGCCTCACACACCCCCACCCCCTGACTAGCAGGGTGACTGGAGGCCCAGGAGACATCGCCACGCATCAGGGACACGTTCCTAAGAGGCCGTGTCACAACATTCCTCTGGACACATGGGCCAAGCAATCGTCCATGAAAAAATACAGCATGTTTGGATTTGAGATGCCTCGAGGTTGCGAGGGCTCAGGCTGACTGTGCTCTCTTTGGAGAAAATCTCCGAGACCTTTCAGGGTGGGTTCTTTTGGAAAGCTCCGAGTATGATCTCACTCCTGCTATGATCACATTACAACAAAGTCGCGCTTTTGGAGACGGGGTCAAAAAGATGGCTTTCCATTCTCTCCTCTCCCTCATTTTCTGTGGGTGACACTGATGGCCAGGTGATGTAAGGTTCTTGGAGGGTGACTTTTCTGATTTTTCTTAAAATTTTAAAGGTAATAAACCTATCATTAGTCTTATCTAAATCTTCCATAGCCTGCTGTGTCAAATGGAAACGTCAGCAGGATGATGTCACCATTAGGCCCTTGAGCAAGCCCCAAAACCCCCAATTGCTGCAGGCAAAGCCTGCTTTCTCAAAATGCAACATACTCTTCAGCTTGTTCACGTTCCCCCCTCTGAAGGATGTGGAATTCGGACGGCTGTGCCAACTAATGGGCAGGTCCCATTTGTGTATGATGGGAAAGCGTACATGGCAGAAATCCCCAGCATCACAAAATACAGGGATACATTTCTGGGTGAAAGCCAATGGCATTCCACAAAGAACTGGCCACTCACAGGAAACAAAGGCCCTAAAATAAACCAAATCTTCAAGATGGAGACCTGAACATCGAAATCCAGGGGTTCAAAAACACCCAGTCCACTTAACTTGACTAATTAAGAAAAAAAATATATTTCTTTTGACATATTTTATATATA
>JAAGVU020000084.1:2114954-2129991 GCA_011763525.2 Mormyrus iriodes | reverse complement strand
GAGAGAGAGAGAGAGAGAGAGAGAGAGATATCTACTGTATCAATGCATTTAATTTATAAATTAAAAATGCATTCATTCAAATTGTCAATTTTTCACATAAAATGCCGTGCCAGTGATCAGTAGAAGATGTTGAGTGACAAGGAGCCACTTGATAGAAGGTTACTCCAGACAGGAATTACTGATGTAGACTCACATCTGTCCTGCACATATGCTTTCTCACACACACGTCCAAATGTCTCTCCTATCAGCACTGCCCCTCACACAATGGGAGGCTGTATCTGCAGATTCAGGCCAAGGGAGAAGAATAAAGGCATTATGAAGCACAGAAGGCTCTGGAGATTGGTCACAGAGTGGTCATGACCCCTACTGGTGCAATGCATGCTGGGTAAAGTTCACTGCACTGCCAGACAAACAAAGAAGTAGGAACTATGGGAAGAGGGTGTTGAGACCAGTTTAATGATGTCTGGGGCTGTAGCCCCTTCAGGCTAGGCTAGGCTAAGCACCGCCTACAGTTTGGTGAATAACAATTTGCCCTAATGAGACAACTGTGATGCTTAAGGTTTCAATTAATACAATGTTTGTGTGAGCTCCATTTCCACATCAGGCCTCTTTGACCATGCAGTAGTGGCCTAATGGTTAGGGGAAGTGTACTTGTAATGGGAAGGTTGCCGTTTCAAATCCCTGATCAGTGAGTTTCCCTGAGCAAAGTACTGCTCCCCCTGTGCTAATAATAGATGTCCACTACTATGTCACATATGGGTGAAATGTAGAGTACACATTTTCTTGTGGTGTGTCAACAACGACAATTTTTCACTTCATATGGAAAAAATTTGCTTACGTTACTGCCCAGGACTGGTGAGCACTACAGAAATCACCTCCCACTGCCAAGCATAATGGTAGCATAATGAAAATCACTGATAGTCACAGAGATCATATTCTGAGTTCTTAATGCCTCCATTGAACTGTTGATTTAAAGGTAAGAGATGCAATAAATGTTTCTGAATATCTTTTGTCCACCAGGAACCTTGGGGTACTTAAATCAAGTTCAAGTTGGTGCAGTATTTCAGTTATTAGGTGCTTTCACACCAATGTTCCAGAACCTGGTCCCGGTTTATAGTCCCTGGGCTGTCTCAACCTGGAACTTTTGTAGCTCCTGGCCACTTTCATGTGCTGCATTCAAACTGCACAACAGGAACTGGGACCTTTATGCTAAATAAGCATGGGAGACGCAAAAGTTCATAGGTTAAACTTCACAAAAAACTACACCGCCAAGCCGAAACAATGGAGGATAAATAAGTCATTTTGTTAGTTATTTGTTAATGGGGGATTGATCGATATCAAAACAGGACATAGCATTTTATTTATATTTTACTTATATGACCAGCGACACGTTCAAGATTCTTATTAAATCTGGTCAGCAGATCGATCTTTTGTTTTCCACAGAACAAAAAATGATGTAATATTATCCTGCTAATATTAGACAAAAGTATATTGGATAACGATTGAATTTTCTGATAAAGATGGAGACAAGCAAAAAAATATATTAATTGATGCATCAAATGCAATGGGACACAAAAGAATAATTCCATCTTCTCAATTTTTGCTTCGCTAAATCTTTTTCGGTGCTTCTGCATCACTTCCATGTTAGTGCTGATGCTTGTGGTCAAACCAGGCAACAAGTTTATTACTTTAAGTGCCTCCTCAGTAGTTCGTGTTCAAACTAATTTGGCTCACTTCTGTGTTGCACTGGATAAAAGAGTCGGCTAAATAAAAATAAATGTAAATATAGAGCCTCCAATTAAGAATAAAATGTAATATACTTTATTTTAATTATGGTCTCACGAGTTGTTTTTTTCTTTAACACATTCTGTAATGTGATTTTAAACATGCAAGACACTAAATATCCTATTCAATCCTAATTAAAAAGTAGGACAAAAAACGTTATGCGCAGTAGGCTGTGATGATTACAGATATACTCCTAACCCTATGTATTGGGGTTATCTATCCATAATAAATTACCAAGGTGCGAATGGCACACAATGCAGCCCCAGTAATAAGAAAAAAGTGCCCATTATGTTAAATTTATACTGGAGAGTATGGGATAACGGGTCTCATTGTCTGAGATAATCTCTTGTTGCGAAGATTAATGTGAACAATGAAAAATTTGGCTTCATTGTTTGCTGGATTCACATCTAAAAAGATAAGTCCCTTAATAAGATTTGCTTTATAACACTTAACACTCCCAGGATGTTGCACATGGTTTTGATAATACATTTATTTGTAACGTGCATTCTTCACACCCAATGCACTACATGGTAATATGAAAATGGTTAAAACAAAATGAGAGAGAGTTAGTAAAAGCAAAATAATCAGAGTAAGCATGCAGTAAAACAAGAGAAAACAGTGAAGGAATAAAAGAGGCTAGAAGCAATAGGAAGAAGAAAATCTATAAGTAAATAATACGTCATATAACAAATAATAGGATAAATACATAAAACAAACAAAATAAAGCAAAAACACATATTAAGACTAAGAAAGCCAAATATATTCAACTAATGTTTTAAAACAAAATGTCCCTAAACACAGTAAAACAACCTTTAACCTGTGTCCTTCGAGCCCCCTGCCCGTAGGCCTGCAAAATGCAGGAAGGGAAGGAAGATCAGTACCGGAACGTTGATTTTCCATGACCCTTCCTGCGTGGGCAGGAAGCAGTGCAGGAAGTGAGGAGATGTGATTCAGACCACATGGTAGGGGTCAACCTGAAACAGACGCTAAAAAAACCCAACTACTCAAGGTCACATCGTCAAATATCTACTGACAAAATGAAGAAAGAGACAGCTTGGTACAGGTCAGCAATATTTGATTTTAAAATGCAGGACAGAATTAAGAGCTTTTTTCATCATGCCTGTGATCGTGAGATTCCCCTTAGCTAGAAAAACCTGCAGAGCAAGAACAGGGTATCAATCCAAGGGGATTCATTTTTCTCTGATTTGAAAAGCAATTTTCTCTATAGTCATCTCTGTAGGCTAAAACTTTGGCCTTCTGATGTATCGAGTAAATAACTCTTGGAGGGTGACAAAAGTATTTTAAAGGGTCCCAGTGGTTAAGACAGGCTTCCCATTTCACTTAACGACAGTGTTCATGAATGAGAAGAGTCCATCTTCCGGCTATGGGTCACACATTAATGAAACTCGGTCAGTATTGTATTATATGGTGCTCTTCCACTGCCACCAAGAATCGAGCTGTACCCGAGCCCTACTGTGAAATGACGGTTTTCCATTGTAAATTATGCGAGCTGTACCCAAGCCTTGCTAACAAGCGCGACTAAACGGTGGTGATGCAACCTGCACAATCTTATTGGGGAGATACCTGTGTTCAGAGCATGGATTATCTGAAGGAAAGTAACATTCCACATATTATTCATTATTAGTAGTATCACACATTGTGATGTATTAATGCATTCCCAATAACCCAGAATTTGAATATTTCCAACCGCCTATTTAAAGTACTATAAAACAGCTGAATGGAATGGATTTGTAATGCAAATTTACATTAGCAAATGCTAATTCTGCTAGCATTTGATGCTAACCTAAGATGGCAATACTCACAGACATAAAAGCAGAAATTAGCACATAGTAAATCAAGATGTACACTGAGTGAACAGTAAATAAGGATCTCTTCTGTTTCCATCACTGTTACTCTCCAAACCCGGCAACGCCTTTACCGAGCCGAGCCTACTGCAGTGGTAAACCGAAGCCAGCTGGAACTGCGCGGTAACTAGTCTCTCTTCGCAGTACGGCTTGGGTATGGCTCGGTTCCTGTTTGCCAGTGGAAAAGCACCAATAGTCTGAGGCAGTTGCTTATGAAGTTTCCTGAAAAATCTTACTCTCTTAAAATGTAGAGATCTCACACAGATAGTATATTACCACATGCTATACATGCACACAACAATGATACAGTCAATTCAAGAAGGAAAAAAAAGTTACAACTATAATTAGTCAGGTAGTCATTGTCTTTGAAAGAAAGAAAAAAGAAATACTTCCCCTATCTGTACTCAATTTCCTGTTTACTCTTTGTATCTTCCATCAATAGCAGGAAATACAGTCAACCTCACTCTAGTGTCCAACCACCTTTTCTGAAAAAACACTTTGTTCCCAGACTGAAAAGGGGGGAGGGGAACAGCAGTGCTCTTGGCACTGTTGGACACCCATTGGTCCAGCTCAGACCCAGAAACAAGAAATCAGTATGCAAGGCTTAGCTTTGAAATTAGGTCCAGTTCAGAAGGTCATTGTCTGAGAAGAATGTGCTGTCACAAGCCCGTGCATGATGTGAAGTTGGTCCGTCTTGGCGGAAGCAACTGCAGGATTTTACAGAGGACCAGGGGAGGTGGCCAAAACATGACAGATTAAACAGCAATACACAGTTAGTTTATTTGCACCAACATTAAAGCACATTGCTTACATTTGACCCCTTGCAACAGGTTGTTCTCTTAGGGTAGAGGTGTGCGTGAGAGAGAAAGAGAGAGAATCTGTACTTTTGGTAAAACAAGACAAAAAGAACTGGAACAATCTAACTGAACAATATATCATGCATCTAACCCCCCTCCCCTTCTTCACTGGTCCAGGGCCACTGTACTCCATAGCCTTTCAGAAACACAGAGACTTAAGTCTTTGTACTTTAAAGTCATGGGGGGGCTGTTTAAAAAGGCTAAATGAGCTATGAGTCACAAAGAAGAAATTCAAAATGCAAGCAATATGCAGACTTTGAAATGCACAGCACTACACAAGACAGCATGCTGCACCGGCGGGCACGTGGGGCTGTACTCAGGACACGCTCAGTTACACCCCGACTATTAAAAACAGCTCACAGAACAATATCCTTTGTGAACAGTTCCACTTTGGGCAGCTTGCAGCAGAGATAATCAAAACTGGAAATCAGACAGCTTGTTCAGGAAATCCGATATGCTAGAGGCCCAGGTTTCTTCCAAAGTTTCATTAATTTGATTCAATTGTTGAGCAAAGATATGATAATTGTTCCGTTTATCCCTGGTCAACTGACATAATCATCCTGACAATGGAAGCTGCAGGCACGCAGACATCCGTAGAGAAACATTCAATTAAAATGTTAAATGGCACTCTTCAATACCACATTTTGTTCCTGCAAAGGTACCATTAGACCACCTCTGAAACTCAGCTCCAGGCTGGTTCCATCAATGCACATTCAACATCTTAAGGCTGCAAAAAAACACACTGTTTTTAAGTTCTTTGGAGCCTAATTTATGTTCTGCAGACAGTAAACCCTGAATACAGAGGCTCTGCAAACTGGAAGAGAAACCAAAAATATTAATTTAAACAAAGCAAATATATTTAGCAGATGTTTTTGGCCAACTTGAAACAAGTGAGGACAAGAACAGCGTCAGCCAGTGTCCTGGGAGCAATTGGGGTTAAGGGCCTTGCTCAAGGGGCCAATGGCCACATCACTCTGATGACCACGTTGATGACGACATTTGATCTGTTGAACTAACGATCACGGGCACAGTCCTAACCTGAAGAGCCACACATGACGCACCAAACACCCAATCTAACACAAACGTCAAACACAATACTTCAAATCAGCTGTCAATTAAGATAAGTATCTTAATTTACATTTTCAAAAGCAAAAAAAAACGAGTTTTTGTTCTGCAGGAAATTTCCACAGTCACCCCGTCTACCCAATGTGCCTCTGTCACTCCACCGGCTGTTGCTTCATTTCAGTGTGTAATAGCATAAACAGATCACCAGCCATTCACCTGGGGCAGTCCACTGATTCTTCTCCACTGCACCCTGGTACTACACACCAAGTAAAACTGTGTTTATTGAAGCCCTCACTGCATCATGGTGTCTTAATACCAAAATACTAACCATAATTGCTGGAACAGGAAGGTGTCTATCCATCCTTCCATTTTCTGTACCCCCTTGTCCTATGCAGAGTCGTAGGGGTCCATAGCGTACCCCAGATCCTACAGGCACAAGGCAGAAAATAAGCCAAAACGGGCCGCCAACCCATAGCAGGGCACACACACCATTCACACATACAGGCAATTTGGCAGCTAATTCACCTTAGCATGTGAATTTGTCTTGAAGCAGCAGCAGCACCTGAGTGCCATCATTTGCCTGCCCCCTGCATCAAGACTCAAATCTTAAAATCTGGACAGTGTAAGGATTTTGCCATCCTGTTCATCTGACTTCCTCTGCCGGCCCCTGCTGGATGGACTCTCCACTTGAGTCAGGTTCTTCCCAAGGTTTCTTCCTTCTAAGGAGTTTTTCTTTGCCACAGTCGCCTCTGGCTTTTCACTGGGGACTTTGGGCAGGGGTAATGTAAAGCGCTTCGAGACAATGTATCTTTGTGAAAATGCGCCGTACAAGTAAAATTGAATTGACTTGAACTAAATGGACTGTGGGAGGAAACCGGAGAAGCAGGTGTGTATGTACGTATCATCCTAATTATAACTAACCTACAACAGGACTGACATCACTCCCTTCATAACAGGAACTCAGAGAACAGCAGCAGATACAAATTCAGACTGATTAATGCCCATACCTTTTAAATCATTCATAAAGCCATACATTAATGCAGCCCATTCTACAATAAGGAAAAGCCCTTCTGGCATTTCCAGTCTAGTAAATGCTACATAAAATCCCTGGAATAGATGGTACGTAGCATGTAAAACGTATCTGCAAAATATCCAGCTATATAAATGGGTAAATAAAGTTAGTTTCAATAGAGGCATCGCCTGGGCAATACGTTTAAGACCACGGACAGCAGTTACAAGAGTGGTTAAAGGGGGCTGGTGTATCATGTGATTCATATCTTAACTATGTAAAACCAATGTCTTGAAACAAATCTAAAATTTCAATACTCTGAAAAATCAATAGCATAAAGCTGAAAACTCATGTTTGAAGAATTTTGCAACTGAAAATTGTCCTAACTGGAGCCAAAATGATGAACATTATACAATAATTCATCAAAACTCAACCTTATGTTAAATTACCCATTATTTTCAAATTTATTTAACTGGTTCACTGTTACGCTTTTACCTCCTTCATGGTGGTTGAAGTTGCAGCAACTTAAAACAGAACATGAAGACACTCAAAGTGACCACATCTAGTGATAATTCGACCAACCAACCAACGAAGTACATATCCCTTAAGATGAATCTAAGCTGTAGAAGAAACATCTAATTCTTGTTATAACCCATCAGGAAGGCACGACTTAAAGCAGAACAAGCAGCCACAACATTTAACAGATTTAACAGGAGGAGCGAGCCACCAAACAAAACGTGTAATACCACAAAACTGTGACACAGGCCACCTGAGGAAGAACGGCATGGATGCAATCTGAAGGGTGCTCTTCACATCCCAGGACAGGCCCTGCTGTAGCACCGTGAGGTACTGAGCCCAAGGCTTCAGGATAATATCCAGTTGTCAAAGGGGACAGAGGTCAAGCTGTATAAAAGTGTCAGCTTGGCAACTAAAACATAATTTGAGGACCCAGCTGTCAATTTTTCTGCACAAAATTGCAACAAGAAAGCATGCACCCATCCATCTATTTTCTATACCCGCTTGTCATATTCAGGGTCACGGGGGGTCCGGAGCCTGTCCCGGAATCTACAAGCACAAGGCAGGGAACAACCGAGGACTGTGTCCCAACCCATCACAGGGCACACACACCATTCATACACACTCATCAGAGAGAAAAAAAAAATACCAGTAAAAATACAAGTCGAAGTTGCTCTTGTGACTCCCTGTAGCTCTACCTAGATTTGGCCTGCAGAGTCATTACCATAGCAAAGACGGATGTCCACAGGCCCGACCAGCACTTGCAGCAGGTAGGCAAAGGAGTCTGCTGCTCCCGTCACAACCTCAACTGGATGCCGGCAACATTTTCAGCAGCTACTGCAGAGGTGTGTGGCAGAAGGTAGCGCCTTCCTCAAAGGCAAATGAAGGGTTCACATGAAGCCTTAAGCCCTTCCTGTTTCATCTCATGTCTTGTTGGGAGGAAAAAAAACGCCTGGGAACATTTTCCCAGGCTGGGTGAGGCGCAGCCATCTGGTCCCAGTAAGCAGGGGTGTAACTAGAGAAGCACTGTGACTGCCGGTGGGGGGGGGGTAGGTCCACGCTATCATTACACCTTAAAGCAGGCACGCTCCAACCGCTAAACACCCTCCCCCCCAACCTTACAGCGTTAACTCATGTCAACTTTACAGCTTGGGTAAAGTCCAGCCAATGTGAAAAACAAAAAAAACGTGAAACCAGATACCACGGGAGAGAATGTGAGATTCAATGCCACGAATGAAAAAGGGAGAGAGGGGAAAATAAAGGATCATAACCCACGTATCCGTCTGTCCAAAGCCGAAGAAGACGCGACAAAGCATCATGAAACGCCGGTCGCAGTGTTATTTATGGGATCAGCGACCCAAAAGCAAACAGAACGCTGGGCAAATGAGACCAAGTTAAGCAAACAGCAGCGGTTACGGCGGCGCCCGTGAATGGCAGCGTGCGCAGGGCGGGTATACCGCGCACAGAGGGTCACAAGAATAGGAACGTGAGATGGTAGGAAGCTCCAGCTGTACCCAAAACCTGTGTATTTAATGGCTTTGCCTTCGCCAGTGAATTCTACCCAGTAGTTACCGAGCTTCTTGCCTAGAGCATGGACCCTATTTTACGCTGCTCTGGAATCATACCCGATTTGTTTAACCGGTTGTTTTTGACATTTGTAAGTAAATAATGGTTATGCATTTGTTTCACATCTTGTTGTATCAGGCTTCTTTTACTGCCACATATAACATAATGCAGCCAACGTATTTATATATAAATAGACAGTAAGTAGGCCTATAGGATTTAGTATAAGTCACCGTATATACATTTGGCCCAAAATAAGTGGGAATGGTAAAATAAAAAAAAGCAGCCCATACCCCTATTTAATAACTTCAATAGATTTTCCCAGTATAATTCCCATCAAATATTATTATAATCACTAGTGGAAGAAGTCAACTTATGACCAGAAGGCTGCAGGTTCAAATGCCAGGAAGGAAGCTTCTGGGGAGAGGAAAGGCGAGACTGTCCTGTCCTGTCAACGGCATACTGACCTCCAGTTTTCCGGTAATTTTAGTTTTTAATGCAAAAACAGGTGGAAATTTTTAACTGAGAAGTTATTCAAATCCATTAGTGGCCGCGAAGCATGTCAAATAACAATCGTTCTCAATTCGCCACAGCCTACTTGCAGACGTAGAATGTCACATTTTACAGCAATTTTACAGCGATTTACGGAAATTAAAAAGTTAAATTGTAACCAATGCGATAAAATGCGGTTGAGTTGTTCTTTTATGCCTGAAATAATAAAACAGGAAAAACGTAAACTTACCACTCACGCCCTGATGTCTGGATTCGTCTCCGAATAGAATAATTGCAAAATCACCTCGGGGAAGTCGGGAAAGTTTGTTGGGCTTTTAGTTTTACCTTTTAAATGTCTTTTTTTTCCAGGGAAATGTATGCAAATTGGTTCATTTTTAATTTGTCCCGGTTCTTCTCGCCATTTAATACGTGGAGTTTTTTCGCCGTGCCTGATGATCTGTCTTTTCTGTTTTCGAAGAAAGTAAAATGGAGAGCTACGTTAGTTGAATCTGAGCAGTTAGATTATTCTGAAGTTTCTGGCGTTAATACGTAACATTTCCCAGGAATTGTTTCATGCAATGGCCAGTTGGCTTACAGCGTCTGGAAAAAGTTACCAGACCAAAGGGTTTTCCTTTCCCCCCTCTATTCCCATTCTCTTCTTCTCCGCCTCTTCTCTATCTGCTTGGCTTCAGCTGTAAACTGATGCACATGGGACCGTCGCTTTCTCAGTCTAAACTTCTTTTTTTTTTAAATGGTGAAAGCGTTTCTTTCACTCCTCCGCTGCCCAGAGAGCAGCTGAAAATACCATAGCGAAGAGCCCATTGCTCATAACCGGCTGCTCTCAAGAGACGAGAGAGGGAGGGAGGGGAAAATCCTGCAATGAAAGTGGCATACAACAAAGCATGTATTAATCTCCATCATCATAATCGGCATTATCATTGTTATATAGGCCTATAAGTTTTTTGTCAGATACAGAAAATGCCAAACATATATAGGCTATTGTGTGTTAAAATGTAATAGGTATTTTAATGTGTATTAAGAGCTTTTCATGCAGGTGTATAAAGCAGACATTCACAAACTACAACAGCAGAGTCAAAGGTCAAAGACAATATCTTTTAGCTTAATGGGAAGTTATCGGAAAGGTACACTTGGCCACCGAGTTGTCATAATTTAAATTAATGGTAACAGAGTCCAATTACACAAGGATGTGTAGTTCGTCAGCTTTGGACGTCGTTGTGGTTCACCATTCAATGTATATAGCCAAAGCCGCTGCTGCCACTCCAGGAAGGCAAACAGCATGACGGGAGAAATGTCTTTTAACTTCACTGTGATTGTAATGTATTTTATCTCTGAAGTCGGTCTAATTGCTTAATCAGGTCTGAGGAGTAGGAGATACACAGAGCAGCACTTCGGTCTGTTGTAAAATGAGCCTCTACTGTCAAATAAACCTGAACACTGACAATATGACTTTGCTTAAAATGAAACCCTCCCAAAAACAAGTGGGTACATTATCTGGAAATCGCAGAAGCTTTATCCACGCATGTCACAGCTGTAATGCTAGAATGCTAAAGCTTCATGCCAATCATAAGCAAGTCAATATGGTGATGCATGTCTGTTTCTGTTTATTAGAGCACAGTCAATTCCCAGACCTTCTGTTTTCATGCTGCGTGCTTGAAATGTGGCTTCCTAATGAGCTATTGTGTTCTAGGCTAATCAATGACAAGCTATGCTGTCTTTCACTGAATATAGGCCTACTGTGAAGTGACAAGGTCTTCTCTATGGCTATCCTCCCACCTCCTCTGACTCCAATTCGATTAGTCTAATTTCACACTGCTTGTTAATTGAGTTTTGCATTGCTGTTAACTGCTTCTTTTGTTTCTTAAAGCTAAATTGCTGAATTTCACTTTCAAGGTGCATATTTCTTCCCCTGCTCTGGAAAAATTGGGCTAGACTGTATTTTGTTGTGAAACAGCCGACAAATGTGAAATGTGTAGACAAAAAGGATGGGAGGCTGGATAAGGGGTTTTCAACCTCTCTTAAATCAAGGACCATCAAATGAAAACAGACCAGAGCTTGGGACGCCTTACCACTAATATGTGAGCTGATAAACTCACTAAGACAAATAAATGGTGTTGGCCATTTAATATGTTTTGCTCTGGGGTGGGGTTAGGGGGTTAATGCGGCCTTTAATATTTTACACTTTGCCACAGTGCAGAAGACTAATAACACGCATTTTGCGTAACACATGAAAATATCAACCTTGCATTTTGTTAGGTTTTAAACAATGTAGCTGGGGACCCCTGCAAATACCCTGCAGAATGGAAAACAAGTTGAAAACCCTTGTCCTGGAAAATCAAATTTATGTAAAAAAAAATCGCTGCAAAGAATAACCTCACTAAATGCATCATGGGAATTTCCACGTTAGATTCCCAGAGGTTCTGCTGTAGTCAGCTGAAGGTAACTGTAATCCAGTAATGATTATGTCTGTTGTTATGTATGTAATTGTTACTGTCGCCATCCATTTTATGTTCCAACTTCGGCTTCTCTGGAGCGCAGTTGTATCCTCCCACTATGAGACATGTTGGTGGGACACGGGGGTTTTGATTACATGTTGTGTGACATGAAACTTCTTGGCACAACACCGCTCCCTCAATTCCATGGTTTCCAGATGCCAGTAATTGCACACAGGAACCTCTACACTTTAATTTCAACTTTTATAAATAGGAACGTGGCTTCATACAGAACATCCTTCGATGTTCTCCTCAGACGTACCAAAGAAACACGTTGAGGCATGTTACTCTAGCAGTTTTTCGCAGAATATAGCATCTGCATTATAAGGACTACACTTGACTGGACATGTTTGGCTGTGAAATAGAGTAGTCTACAGTTACACAGCTGGGAAATAACTGTGCTTTGTCAACTTATGTCCATGTGAGTTTTTTAAAGATAGCAACCCCTTCCAGCACCTCTCATTGCTTTGTGTGTGTGTGTGTGTGTGTGGGGGGGGGTCCTTTGGGGAGGCAGGTCCAGCCAGATGACTCTGACAGGAAGTGGTTAACACGGTCCAGATGTGGGGAGAGGAGGCTGTTGCAGCTGGGGAAAGGTGGAGAGAACGTTGGATGCAACGCTTAAACAGAGGGTCTGTCGGTTTACCGGTCTCATTTGCTAATAAAGTAAATGGTAAACGTTTAAAATAATTTTGCTGCGGCTTCAATGAATGAATGTCCAAAAATCACAGTGCAAACCAAGAAATAGCATGACATTAGTTTTAATTTCACAGGTGTGCAAACTGCAGCAACTTAGTGTTATAATCTTTGACAGTTCAAACTGTCTACAGTATGAGATATTCTGTGTAATCTGTAAAGTAATTATTTGAAAAAAAACCTTTTATAGAGCACAGCACTTTCATGAAAGCTTAACCGACATCGTATTTCGAAGTTCTCCCTCTAGCGGTCATGGAGTATATTTTCATTATCAGAAAACACTGTTTTCGATCAACGCATATAACTCATATTTGGTACGACCCACAGATGTTGTTGTTAGATCTCTCTTCCACAGTAAGATTTCCAATATCAAAAATAACATGCATCAGTTGAATCCCATTCTTGTCGGCACTTATTGGAAGCTTAGTCTAAATGACTTTATAAGGGTGTGGGTGGCTCAGGGGGTTAGGATGAAGTGCCAGTGATAGGAAGCTGAGTGATTTCACCGTTGGGTCCTTGAGCCAGACCATTAGCCCCAGTGGCTGACCCTTGTTTTCCCAAATGTCACTTTGGATAAAAGTGACTGTTAAATTAATGTTACATACCCTACACCTGTGCCACGAAGAAAGTTCTCAATGTTTACATTTTACAATACACTTTTAGTGCCTCCTCCTATATACAAAATTACCAAGGACTCCTGGTAAATCTTTTTGAATTTGATACTGGTATTTTATAATCCATTTCCTTCAAGGTGCATAAAACCAAAGGGAAAACACGAAAACTACAATCCAGTACCGACAGTACCTGCTCCTGTTTTGGGAGCTCCTGGTGGCTCCTGTGAAGATCCTAACCCATAGTCCATATATGATCTTCATGATGACATTCTCAATATGACACTTTAGGTTGTCCAGAAAATGACACCATGATGCCCCAGGATCAAGTCAAAGATCTGATACAAACATTTTTATTGAAAATGGAGGTTAAAAGCTTGGTCAGACTAAACATTCTGAAACAGTACACCCCCCCAGCATACACAGGACTGTCCCCCCCATCCACCTCTTGGCAACTAAAAATAACTCAGCAAGAACAATTTAGTAATAAACTTTTATGACACTAATGACCAAATCTCTCCCATCTGGGGGTTCAATCTGAGAGCAACACAAAGTCACACGTCTCCTAACAATGACTAAAATACAGTGGGGGGGAAAGGTAGGAAAAGACAAAGGTAATATCAAAACAGAAATTAATGGTTCAAAGTAAACATGGAGACATCTAGACTTGGTTCAGGGCGAATGGGTTCCCCACAAGAAGCTGGCGTACATCTCCCAGCCCCAGCTCTACCACACAGCCTTCCGCAGGTACAGGTTCTCCCTAGTCTTCATCATCATCAATAAGCACCCGGTGACGCCTGCGCTTGGCTGGAATGGATAGGGGGTCTTCATCCGAAGTAGGGTCTCCATGATTCACTGACACGTCCTCTCCTGGAGTAAAGGATGATTTCAGTTTAATGGCTGCTTATCAGGGAGCAAAAGCAGGTTAACTATACCTGAACTCAAAGATCTCATTCACATGCAAATCACTCTCCATGACTTCATTCAGATATGGAAGATGTATAAATGTACACTTCTACAACTGCTTAGCCAGTACAGGGTATAAGCTTATCCCAGGAAGAACAGGGTAGGGCAGCACCCTGGATGGGATGCTAGTCTATTGCAGTACATATGCCAAACTACCACATTTTCTGGACTGTTGGAAGAAACTGGAGTATCCTGGGGAAACCATAGACAGAAAACTTCACACACACAGTCAGGTTTGGAATTCAAGCCTCCAACCCTGGAGGTACAAACATTCAGTACTACCCAGTGAGACACTGTGGCACTGGACCTCATTATTAAATGGGGTGGGAAGGCTTAAATGTCAATGAAACACAGGACCCAGCACCTGTTTCATCATCACTGTCCAACACTCTACTCCTTTTCACAGAGTTCCTGTTCTCTTCCGGGGCTCTAGGAGAAGAAGGCAGCAGGATCAGAGAAAACTACTGACAGGGCTTTGCAGATACATTTCTGAAAAGGCCTTTTGTTTCTGAGGACCTGGTTCACATTAAAACTCCAGTTTAACACACTGACAGTTCACTAGGGCTGGGCGATATAGCAAAATATCTTATCGATGATAGTTTTTTCCATATTGGTCCATGTCGATAATTATCATAATATAATTCATAAATAATTATTCAATAATAATTCATCATTTCTTTACTTTGAGGCTCCATTTGTTTAAAATTCTCTTATGATTCCCCTTAAATTCTCCTTTAGCAGAATATGAAAAAGATGACAAACTGAATGGACTGCAAACTGAAATTTAATTTTAATAACCATATTTTATTTATATATATATATATATATATATATACATACATACATACACACACACACATATATATATATATATTTGACATAAGGCATAACAGTAATTTGCTGACAGTGTGGTTATTACTGGGTTTTTCCTCTGACTCACTGCTTGGTACAGGCGGTGGGGTTGATATTGCTTGTATTGATAAACTGCTGTGTCCTGTTTTGTACCAATATGGGATGTGAATGAAAGTTGCAGCACTAATTGCTGGTGTCTGGGACTGTAAGCACTTGCATTCTGTGTGTTCTGCTGGATGGCAAAGCTTTGAGT
>JAAGVU020000084.1:2078154-2102376 GCA_011763525.2 Mormyrus iriodes | reverse complement strand
AAACTGGGCACTTCTGTAGACCCTGCAGTTCTGCAGGAGCTTCCAGCGTCTGCCCACGAGGATGTGATCGATCTCCTTCGCCATACCACCAGTATTGGAATACCAAGTCCAACGATGTGGCTCAGGGCGTTGGAACCAGGATCCAGCGACACGCAACGCCTGACCTTTCGCAAAGTCGAGGAGCATGGAGCCACTTTCACCCCGGTCACCAGATCCGTGGGGACCCGTTCTTCAAATATTCTATACATGGTTATACCTGAATAAACAAAAGGCAATCACTAACTGTCCAGCAGACTCACCAGCTGCAAGAGGCTGTATAGAGTTTCACTCAGCACGCCAAAGACTTTCTCACTGGCGAAAGCCTGCAGGAAACAAAAAGCAGCCATTAGTTATTTCAATAGATGTTTGCAACAAACTAGTCTCCTGGGTCCACAGACACTGAGCCAGGAAGAGCCTGCCATGTGCTTCCAGGAGCTGCAACAAACATTTAAGGACACCGATCACCAATGTCTGCAAGGATTTACACCTGTGCTTAATTCCAGTGTCTGCACCAGCACTAAATCCAAAGATCCATGTTTCAACTACAAACACCCAAGGATTAATGTGCTTGTATGGGTGCAGTGTTTTTATTTCCTGCCTGCTAAGCAGCAAACTTCTCAATCGTTTACCTTACAGGTAATAAGTGGCGACTCCCACCCTGACCCGTCAACAGTCAATTTCAACAATAATTGCGATCCATCGCCTGTTTCCCCAAGTCAGACACACCTTTCTGATGCAGTCATTTAATACGCACCTCCTTGTAGGCCTGTAGGTAAGACACGACCTGCAGGAAATGATGTCTGAAGGTAGGATCCTGCGGGACCTTCCCAAAGCAGAGCAGTGCAGGTTGAGTAAGGTTGACCATTAGCCTGCCAAGAAAATAACATCAGCATTAAGACTCAAAAATCAAGATGTCATTATTACCAACACCCCCATGTACAAATACATAATGCTTGGAAATACTGTTTCCCTTGGGCCCCCTATGGTGTTACACAAAAATACAAACACAATAAATGAATGTATGACTTCCACAACACAATACAATAAATATATGTATAAACAATGTTCAAAACTGTTTGATTTTGTCCATGTATGAGGTCTAATGCAAATAAAGGATGCAGAATCCCAAAACCTTTTCTCCTTCCTATCAGCAGAGCTGCCATCATTAAAAAAAAACACACTTACTCGTCACATAATTCCAAAGTGGAACTGGTTGTTCCAGTTACCGGTATTTTACTATTCCCGGTAAATCATCGGTATCATTTCGCTAATTTCGGCACTTAAAGTTTTTTTGGTCAGTTTTTTCCACTGTACTCTGAAATGCGCCTTTAAGAATTTGCTTTTGCGGCCGCTCTTTAAGACTAAACCGGCAGCTCATGGGCGTGATGTAAGACTAATTCTCAACAGTGAAAGAGCTCTGACACACAGAGTGAAATTACAGCTACGGAAAAAAATATTATGGCTTCGACAACAGCCCAAACAGTGCCGGCACTTGTGGAAAAACATTTTTGCCAAAGCAAAATATGGAGATATTTGGCATTTAGGGCAAATGATAGTGGAGAGGTGGAGTCCCATTACTCACCTTTATGCAAACAGCGCTTCAATCATGTGTGGCAGCAGGAGACAATATGTCTAATCTGATTAAGCATTTGATGTATGTGCATACCAATTTGTACAGAGAATTCCAGGAACGGAAGGTTTTTTCTTGTATCGTTAGGGTGACCAAAAACTGCATCTGGCCAGGATTTATAATATTGTGAGAAATGTCTTTCGTATTACTTTCATATGATGTATATTTTCTGTAGGCATCGTATTAAAAAGTGGTTTTTGAAAGTCCCTAAGAGGTCAGGTTGGGAAAATATTTTTTTAAATTTCTTTGTGTTCCCTCGCAATATTTTTGCAATTATTAATAAAAATGTATAAAAACACAAAAAATGAAAATTACATGGTGTGCATTGTCCTCCATAGTTTAATGCTTAAAGCACCCTTCACTGAACATGTCTGTATTGTTCAAGTTTCTACTTATCAATTAGTCCATTAATTCTATCTTTTGTACTTAAAATGGACAAGGTACAGTTATTATCAGCAAAGCAAAACTACTGCAAGGGAATGCAAAAGTATTGAATATAGTGTGAATATTTATTTTTTGAACTGATACCAAACTGATACCGTTCGTTACCAATCCACCATACCAGGTACCGTACCGAACCCAAAATTATGGTACCGAACCAGCCCCATTCCAAACACATTCAGCAAGCATCTCTAACCTTAAATCAGAATTTTTTATATGGGATTAAATTAATGACAGTATTTGTTTAAGTCTCATGACTGAAATACCATAAACACAACCAAAACCAGCACCCCATTACAAAATCCTCTCAGCTGAAAAGATGGTGGCGGCACAGGCCCACTAATAGCCAATGGTCTTGTGGATGGGCTGGCAGGCATGACGACTACAGGGGTACCTGATGCAAGCATCGAACAGAGGCTTGTCCTGGCTGTGCTGGGTGATGATGGGCAGCAGGTCATTCTGCAGAATCTGGCCAGCACCCAGCTGCTGGCGGATGTCACGCGTGTCGTCCTCATGCCGCAGGTACCGGATAAGGTCCTTCACGCTCTCTGTGCAAACAGGGAGTTAGGATGCTACGTAGGGAGGTTTTGGCACAGTGCACATACACATTTTGGCATGCATATAGAGGGGTCAGGGTGAAAAATCAGCAACCTGCATAAATAGGATTTATGGTTTTTAATAAAGGCACTTATATAAAACAAACAAACCTCCACAGCGAAGTCTACGTTCTCAATCTAAAAAAATGTTCAAGATTTTTGATGGGGGGGATAATTGGTTTAAAAAAAATGCCATTTTTCGTAAATATGCATAAACGGAGGGTCTCTGGTCTGCTTGGACCACATAACCACATCCAAATCAAAGCCCACCGCAAACCACTCACCCAAACAGTCAGGCTCCCGGTGGTAAGTGTCTCCCTCCAAGTACCCAAGAGCACTGCAGGTTGCCAAAAGCTCACAATTCATCATATACAAGTCCATAAATTATTTTACTGGCAGAAAGAGAATCTTGGCACAGTCTGTGAAAGCAACAATATACACACTGTAAGTCCCCCATTCTTCCGCTGAGGCCAAAGATGTAACAAGACACGAGGAAGAAAATTACCTGAAAATAAACAGCTCAGCTGATGTCCAGAGACGTCAGTTTGAGAGGCTGTTCAAATCTGGAAGGTAGAAGCAGCCATCAATTTGGCTTTAACAGTGCTCATTTTTTTTTACGGTCGTCTGTGCCAACCCCAATTTTCTCTCAGGCAACAACAATAGGCACTGATGGCAGCCTGCTGGACAACCATGAAAAATATCACCAGGTCCTGCTGCCCCATCAAACCATACATCTATGATTAAATCAATCACCGTCCTATTAGTCTGGGCATCGCTACGCAATCTATTCGGACAGCCCCACATGCTTTCTTTGTCTGCTGCGTTGTCAGCCTTGACACCTACCTCGCCGATCTTGTGCTGCTGAATTCACCTAAGTATATACATGTATATGTAGGCTGTACATTATGGAACGCCATTGGGTTCAAAACCCTCAGAATTAATACGTTAAACTTGTCTTAAGTACCTATCACCCATTTCATGTGCCACTCCGATGTATTATTTCAGACAGCGCATTTGTGGGTGTCAATTTCTGCAAGTGATGGGAATTCCAGCTCGTTTTAGTGATCCAGATCATTTGGCTCAATTCAGCAGTATGAGTCGGCAATATCAGTGCTGTGTTCCAAAGGCACATTGTGGTTGCTAATCCAAGTTTATTATTTTATAAGGCAAATTTGATCATTGGAAATCCCTTTTGAAATGATGTTAGCACAGCTGAAAACTGGTCTGCTGATTAGAGAAGCAATAAAACTGGCCTTCTTTAAATTAGTTGAGTGTCTGGAGCATCAGCAATTGTGAGTTCGACTGAAGACTCAAAATGGCCAGAAACAAAGAACTTTCTTCTGATACTCATCAGTCTATTGTTGTTCAGAGAAATGAAGGCTATTCTATGGGAAATCTGTAAGTAACCCCAAACTTTTGAACAGCAGAGTATATAAACATAATATGCACTACCACTATTAAAATTATGCAACTAAATTAAAAGCAGGAAGAATTCATGGCTGGAAATTCAGAGAGCACCTTATGTATTGTTACTGTACTAGCCACTCCTCAAGACATTACTCAATGAGTTTTTCACCATCCAAACCTCCTCTATTATTCCTCTTCTGAAACACACAGGAGTTAGGTGGAAAAGAAATGTATAGGGACAGTACAGCCCATACGATGTGTAGTTATGCAACTGTAATACTTACCCACAATGTCTTATGTCTAACCTACTTTTCCCAAGACAACTAGAGACAGAAAATCTTAACTGTATGACTGCCAATGGCAATCGCCATTAATACCACCTGAGGAACAGAATGTACCATGCTGACAGCAAAACTGAGAACCGGCTACCGCTGACACTGAGGTGCGCAAGTTAAAGGTTCAGTCTTGTCGAATTCAACACAACGTTTCAATACATCACTTTTTCAACAATTTTCTTGAGGATAAAAGTATTGTGATTCTGATTTACATCAGAATACTTAAGACAAAAGACAAAAAATGATTCCATGCAATAATGGTGATCACATGGAGGTCAAGAAGATAAATTATTCAGTAAGATTAACAGGAAAGTCGCAATATTAATTTGTATTTTGATTTTGACCAACATGATTATCAATGAGATTAATATTTGTTTGCAAATATTTGATATTTAATCAAACTTACCCTGCGTCGTTTAGCACGAAATCGTGTGTTCCTGACATATCATATTATTTATACCAGTCATACTATTTTAAGAGAATCAAAATAATACACTGAGTGATGAATGGGGGAGTATTTGTTCCAGCCCATTCAGATTCTTATTGGCCGACATTAAAGGGTAGGCCGAACTCAGTTGATTGCGGAATGTCGGCAGACATCACGTGACCTTCTTTAGCCGTTCCTTTACCGGTATTTATGTGACAGTACTCAATAAGTAATACAATTTTAAAGTCAATAAAAACAGAACCGATTTATTCGCATTAATGACAAGATATCGTATACCCCTCTAGTTACTGTACTGTAATATAAACTATTCATAACGAGAAGGCCAGTTCTCAAGCTTGAAACATTTATAATAGAACCAAGTTCGTTGCCTGTATTCATATTTTGTGTTACTTATAGTGGAGCAACATCTGACAGTATCTAAAGTAATACCAAGCTGGACACATGCTAAAAAATTAAAAGACTGTTACACGAAGTTACCTAAAAACATACATTTTACTTACCAGACTGCCGATATATGAGAGAACAAACGTTATTCTATCTTTCCTCTGAAAATGATCATTTAATAAAGATGCCACACCATATGAAAAACTCGTTTATAGCTACACATACCCCCCATTTTCTACCGAGTAGCAGGACTAGCACTAATACAACTCTCGCGCGCGCAAACTGAGGCGGGTATTGTGGCGTCATTCATTCCTCTCTTAAAGGGACCACAACAGCTTCTGTTCCAGACGCCAAACCAAGCAGGAAAACCCCACTGAAAAAAGTGTGCAGGTTATGCAGTGATTTTAAACTGGCCATAGACGCCGTATTTATATGGAAATATATTTCCTATTTCATATTGCTTTGGATATTGTTATTCCTCAAGGGTTACTGATTTCTACAGTGGTACATAACTGTAAAAAAGATGCAAATATAAAAAAGTGTAAACAGATAAATACATAAAGCGAAACACATATATACACTGTTTATACTAAAAGAACAGATTACAAACAGTCTGTAAATCTTATTGTGAAATGACATTAAAGTCTAAAATTAATGTCTCCTGTATTTTTCTACAATCTAATGTGGAAATAGTATTTAGTGACTTTCGGCAAAACTGGATAAGTTAGCATACAAATAACAACATGCCACTTCATTGCATATCTCAGCCGAATCGATAGTACAGATTGTTACTAATTCCAAATGAAGACCAGAGATAAAAGTACCTGACCGGTTACCATAGATGCGCGGAATTTAATACTTTTGTCACCGAAATAATAGAGTTTGAAAAACATACCATGCCAACATACCTGTTTGATATTCAAGTAAGATATTTACGTTTATGTCCTGGCTTTCATGGGCGTAGATTCAGGTGAATATGCATCCTTATCACTCGACTTTGAATGACAATGTTTATTCTACTTAGGAACACGATGTACAGTTACATTTTGGACCGAAAATACTGTCATAACTTTCAGGGGGAGACTTATGCTAAAATAATGAGGAAATAAATATGTAACTTTGATGCCACATATCATGCAACACTTGATATATATATGTAATTATAACGGACTGTGACATAATTGCGTTTAAATCATTGTAAATACTGGCGTAAAAAACAGTTTGTATATCTAAATTTTCAACCCCCGTTAAAGACAGTGTGTTGGTTTCATCCAAGTCACGTTCAAGGTTTGAGTGAGTCTTTGACTTCCGTAACAAAGCGCAGGTATTAAAGAAGTTCATGTTGGGACGTTATGGGTTGGTGGTTTTATGCTTTGCAAGCGATGGTGGAAAAGTACTAAATTTTCGTACTTAATTTTAAACATATATCGGAGTAAAAAGCCATTATTTGGCTCACACATGGAGCAAAGTGAAAGCAAAAGTCGCAACAACTTAAAATACTGTGCTCTGGTTGCAACATTGCTTTGCCGTCTTTGTTATGATAGCTTGTGAATTGCTTTTTTGTCATGGGCTTATATCATAAAATGAATGAACTAAAAGTAAATCTACATGAACTAAATATTGCTACACCAAAGTGAGAGTTAATCGTAATATATGACTATGAAAAAATACCACTCTATCCGTAGCTTTGTATCCAAAACGGGGGCCACAGTGAGCATGCAGCCCATCCTAGAAAGCACAGGGCACGGGACACTACAAACGGGATGCAACCCATCAAAGGCCTCCACCCCCACACACAAATTGGAGCTGTAAGGTTGTCATGCTTATAATTAGGGTTATTATTAGAAGTGAATCGACGATCTCCACTAAAGAGATATATATATATATATATATATATATATAAAAAAGCCTGTCTGTGTATTTGTGTGTGGATGGCTTTACAACCAGGGTGTCAAGGTCACGTCCTGTTATTCTGGTTTACATAAGCAATCATAAAGTCGATGAATAAAAATAAAAATGCAATAATCATTGTAGCCAAGTCATAAAAAGTGACCACTAACAATAACACAATTTCAGAACGACACAAATTGCCTGGTTTTGTTACAGTCAACTTTATTTGCACTTGTGTGCCAAGTACACAACATTCATTTCAAGAAGATTTTTTTTTCTAAGGGTTAATTAAGTGGATTCAAATATGTGCGGTATTTTCTATGGAGTCAGAGACATTGCTGGAATAGACTCGCTGTTCCTCCACATTCAATTCTGTCAGAGACATATGGCTCGACAAGTCACTGAGGCAGTGTCAGGGTTCAGTGTGATTCACAGCACCATAAAATCATCCTGGCATCGAATTGCCATAAAATCTGCCTGATTCAGATATCACAAAGAAAGTCCTTAAGAAGCAGGAAAGCCATGTTTTTCTTAACTCCAAGACTCGGTATGTTATGCCACAAATTTCAGGACTATATGACCTAAATTATACACAGGGTCCACCTTGACATTGTCAATCATAGAAACAGGTTTCACAAACTACCTGAAATACAAACTATAATGTCATACAGACTTCAATGTTCAGATTCAAGTGACTGTTATTGTTCTTTTTCTCTTAATCAACCACAAGAATGGCTATTTGTTTAGTCTTCAGCTTCCAAATCTTTGTCTGTCTTGGACTCTTTCACCACCTGGTATGGAAATAAACAATCAGTATGGGACAGTATTGGCATTAAAATGTTCTGCACATGTAGGTGTGTACTAGATAGACACTTTACTAATACTGAAGGAAATTAAAGAGAATTTTGACTCTGGTGGGACTCAAACCCACAACCTTTGAATCACTCCTCATAATGATGTAACTAGAAGTTCAATGCGCTATCCATTGCACCACAGAGCCACGTAAGTACAAGTGCATGTGGGAGGTCTCTGTGATAAAACTATTCCAAAGGTACAATATACTGATGGACCAGACTAGACAGGAAAACTTAAAAAGTCTAGATGACTAAGTGCTACAACAAAGAAGAAAATTCCATTTGAAGGATGCCTTGTCGTTGAAACCTGATGTTTAAATTGAATTTCTCCCATAACAAATCCAGATGAAGAACATGGTTAAAAAGACTTCTGGATATAATTATTAGTTAATTAATTAAACAAGTAAGGTAATTATCAGAATATTACCGCAATAAAGGGATTACAAATATTGTAAGAGTTTCAAATACCCTACCATACAGAGAAAAGGCAGTTAAAGATCAGAATTTTGCAGAGACCAGTGAAAGGCGAGAATAGATTTTGAGCAAGTGTGGAAGGTAAACAGACCCACCTCCCCATCATGAGTCTCAATGGTCTTTATCAGCACTGTCTTCTTTTTTTGAGTCTCTGCAGGGCGGTCGGGCTCTAGATAAAATATAAATTCAATAAAGGTAAATATTAATTCAATATTCAACTAAAAGTGATATTCCATTCAGGGTTCAGCATTGCCCAGACAGATGGTGTTATTTCAGTGGAGCAACCAGCCACAGTGTATAAGAGTATATATGATATAGTACTATTTCTTTACCATTTTACAAGTATATGGAAATTCTATGGTTTTTGCATAAGTTGTTCCCCTGAGACACAAATCTATAGGTGAGAAGAAAGCTTGGGGTTAGAATAATGGGTCAGTCATTCTTTTGGTGCCCTTGAGGTTAAAGGCCGTGTTTAAGGACCAAATGCCTATATTATTGCTCTGTCAGCCACAGGAACTGAACCAGCAACCTTCTGGAAACAGGCAAAGATTCCTAAGGCACAGCACCACGCATTAACCCCAGATGTCTTTATGTATGACCGTGGCATATGTGTGTAAAACATCTTGTGCTCACCTATGCTGCGGATACTCATGGAAGAGATGTTGAGTACAGGGACAGCAATCCTGAAGGAATCACAGACAGAAAATGTGAGGCTTTAATTCATTATTTAGAAGTGTGACATGGCTCCTGAATATGTAAAACTGCAAGAAATATGCTCCTGGAGAACCATAATTCCCTTTTAATAATTCAGCATCTATTTCCTGTTCTCTCCGCCCCCTCCCCTTCTCACCGGCTCTCCTCGCCTTCCAGCAGCTTCCTGTAGGTTGCGATCTCAATATCCAAGGCCATCTTGACATTGAGGAGGTCCTGATACTCCCTAAGGTGGCGGGACATCTCCTCCTTGAGGTGGCGGATCTCCTCCTCCAGGCGAGAAATGGTGTCGTGGTATCCACCAGCCTCCACGGAAAACTGGTCTTCCATGTCCCTCATCTGCCTCAGCAGAGCTTCATTCTACAGTCCAGCAGAGGGCGGTATTTATATACGAGATGAAGAACTTTGTATTAAAAACAACCCCCTATGTAACAAGTTCCTTAAATCCAACCCTGTGGGATATCAGGGTGTACTTGAATTCACAGATATGACCTTACCGTGCTCTTCAGGGCATCAATCTCACAATTTAGGCTCTGGATTTGTCTTCTTGACTCATTGGAATCTTGCTTGGCCTGCCTCAGAGCCTCACTGCTGCGTTTGGCCGAGTCAGTCAGGTCAGCAAACTGACCAATAAACACAAACAAATACATACATAAACGAACAAGAGTTTCCATACATGCACCCAATAACCTTTATGTCTGTTTGAATGCTTTTAATAGCTGTAAATTCATAGGTAGTACTCATCCATAAATGTCTGATTTATTATGTCAGATATACTTAATTAAATAATCACCTTAATTAAGTTATTAACATGTTTTAGATCAGATGATAATAAACACTGGTAACACATTATATTTTTATTTGGTTGCTTGTGTAAGACCTGCACAAACAATAATATGTGTCTATGAGGCATAAACACAGTTAAATCTATTCTCAGGCTATTGATCTACTTGGTAATGTTGTGAGTTAGAAGCTGTTTTTAGGTTGTATGATCTATGAGATTGTTTGTTCTGTTTGTTTATGTGTGTGTGTCTCTTGTTGTGCAGGCTTTGGGGCTGCTTCTGCCTGCAGCTGGGAGGCTTCCTCACCTTGGACTTGTACCACTCCTCTGCCTCCTGCATGTTCTTGGAGGCGATGCTCTCGTATTGGGCACGGATGTCTCGGAGGGCACTGGTCAGGTCCGGCCTGGAGGAGTCCACTTCCATCTTCACCTGCATGCTTTGCACACTCACTTGGACATCCTGGATTTCCTGAGATGAGCAGAGGGCAGGGTGGAGCCATAGCAGATAAAAAACAAAACATCTGAAGATCGTTTACAAATTTGGCAAAGAGGGTGATATAGACACAGCAGGCCTGGGGTGACACTGCCTACACACTTAGCTCCTTGCTTTGTGCTTTGTACAAAGTGACTCAGAGCTAAAGCCTTGCATGCCACCTGATTTTACAGTTTATGAAATAGGGCTGGGGGCCACCTCCCACATTGGACATATGGAAGTGTCACCAACCTCGTCATGCAGCTTCTTCAGGAACTCGATCTCGTCCATCAGAGACTCAATCTTCCTCTCCAGTTCCAGGCGGGACAGAGTGGCATCATCCACATCCTGAAGGAGAATAACAGGCTTGAGACAGCTGTGGTGTTTCGAAACACATCGTTGCTGGACAGGTATTTGCTCCTCAATTTCCCCTTTCAGTTTAGCTGGTGTAAGACCCACCAAACTCTTCGTCACATCAAGCTGGCGTCTTTACCTTGCGAAAGAGAACCAGGTTGTTCTCAGCCTCTGCTCTTTTCTGGGCTTCTTCTTCAAGCCTGGAGTAGAGAAAGTGGAATAGATTAGAACTACTGCTGTACAAATATTCCCAATATATATCCATGGTGTTACCCCTCTCTCCATCACAAATCTATGCCTTAAAATGTCATAAAAGTGCCTCTAGGGCAGAATGTATTAAAGTTTAAAAATTAATGTAACATAAAGAATTTAATAGTATTACACATGTACAATGATGTAAAGGTATTTTAAAATATTTAAACTAAAATGGCCTAAAAATTTTAAGACTCCTCATCCTATATACACATAAAAGAATTGCTAATACATTCTAAAAAGGAACATCACAATGATTTTATGTACTTGCTTTCACAATGTCATTTTATTTATTAAGAATTTGTTTAAAGATGCTTCTATCAGAAAGGGTGAAACAAAGAGGCAAACACAGCTGACTTTTGTTCAGGACCGCAGGCCTCTGTGGAAGGTAGCAGCTGGTATCGAGCTCGAGAATCAATCTGTCCTCTTACAATTTAGTTAAAAGGGTCAGCTGAGGTGACAAAGGGGGGGTCATCCACACAATAGCACATCCTGCTGATTATACTAAGTGCCATTAGCCCTTTGTTACCCAGCTGTTCCACCCCCACCCAAACAACGAGTGCCTTCTATTACAAAATAAAGTTAAATAAATAAAACAATGCGTTTCTCTCCTTGTCCTGCCCAACAGCTGTTCATAAGCCAAATGTTAATTACAAGATTAAACACACAGAATTAATTGTCATACATTGTCATGTAAAAAAGTTACAACCATATTCAAAATCTTTTTAAATATATTTTTAAAATCTGGATTATACATAATCTGTACATATATGTACATATGTACCTAGGCACGTATGTACCAACCAACACTTTCTTAGTAACAGTTTTATACAATGCCCTAAGTACCAGGATTCTTTTTTTTTTACTCATTTTAGTAATTATATAGCATTTAGAATTTCACATGATGAAATAAGACCTGTACTCTTTTTAAAGTCTAACAACCAGAACACTAAACTTAGGGTGATCTGCGTTTCATCCACGTTTCATTCAGAAGCACCCTTGGCTGTGGAAACTTCTCGAGGATCATGACAAAACTATTTGAGATATTCACATTAATATTTCATGCATGTATGTATGGGTTTCCTGTGCAGACTCTGTAGTCAGTGACAGAAAGTCTGCCTTGTTCCATTTGTCAAGATGGGCTATAGCCCCCCCTGTTTTCATACATCAGCAGGAGGGGGCGGCAGAAAGGGCAAAGGGGCAGCACCCATCATCCTAATGGCAATTTTGGCACGTCAGCCAGTCGCGCCAGGGAACCGAACACCGTAATGGGACGTCTCAGATGGAACCCCATTGATTTTCCCAGATGCTATTTTCTGCACACAGCCACACCCCACCCTCCCCCCTCCTGCTTCCCTGCAGCCTCTCCCTGCTGTGCACCTGATAAGCACCCCTGTACTTGTACTGTCATCTTCCCAGGCTGGATGAGGTCACCGCCTCCCATTTTCCTCAATTTGCAGCTTATTATAAAACAGCACTGTCTTTGTCTTTGCCCATATCATCTGTTATGCACATACCTACTTTGAAAAGTGATACCATTTTTAAACATAATACACAAATGCTTTCTTCCTTTTGTACGATTATTGTTATCACTGTTCTTTATATATTATTACCAAAGGTATAAATTTGGTTAAATGTTTATTCTTTATTTAAATAGGCATGATAAATCTTTGCAGATGAATAAAGATAACAGAACAGAATGTCTGTAACATAGCATAAACGCAGAATTGTATTCTTAGTGCATAATAAACGTATGAGAAACTAAGCAATAATGACTCACTGTTTTATTTGGTTGGTAGGTGCTTGATTCTGAGGAGACATCCATAGCTTTTAAATACTCAGTAAAGGAACACAACTCTGCATAGAACACTGGAAACACATGACGCATGCTGTAGGCCAGGAATCTTTCCAACATTGACAATGTATTAACACATAGCTGAATAGGTACTGTGTCGACATGCCCCTGAGCGATGGGGTGGGGTGGGGTGGGGTGCTGCAGTTCTGTGGACAAAGGGCCACACCCCACCTCACTGCCACTGGGGCTGCATGGGGTGTGGCCCTGGGAAAGCAGAAAGGGAAGCCCTGGCAGGCCATGCATGCTGTGATTTAAAGGCTGGAAAGACTTGAGTGGAAAGACAGAGCCCACAGACACAAAGCAATGCTGTCTCAACATCTCCACCCTGCCAAAGCATCTTCTAGCCACGTTCGATCTGTCACTAGCTGAAGGTTAATGAAATAGAACATATACTAGTAGATGGCAGGACTTTAGCTTTCAGATGACAAGCAGACCAACCAAGATTATCTCCCTCTGACACCCCTGCAGGGCCCCCCACCCACCACTCTGGACTCACCTCTGTTTGAGGTGTGACAGGTCCTCCGCCAGGTTGTCCCGCTCCACCTGTATCTGGTCCCGTTCCTTGCCCATGGCGTCCAGCTGCCGGCGTAACTCACGCATCTCCTGTTGGAAGAGCTCGCTGGCCCGGCTGGGCTCCTGCTGGGTTCGATACTGAGTAAGCTCAGCCTGTAGACCGGCATTCTGCTGCTCCAGGTAGCGTACCTTCTCGATAAAGTTGGCAAAGCGGTCATTCAACTCCTGCAGCTCCGCCTTCTCGTTGCTACGTGTGGCTAGGAACTCCTGGTTGACTGCCTCTGCCAGGGAGAAGTCCACTTTGTCGTAGGAGAGGCGTGGGGCGGGTGTGCTGGAGCGTGCCCTGAAGCCCACCGAGCGAGATGAGGGCAGTGGCGCCGAGCTCAGATAGCGTCCCCCAGAGAGCGACACCCTGGATGAGACCGGAGAGTACAGTGGCATGGGAGGGGCAGCCCCAAACGTGCGCCGGTAAGAAGTAGAGGTGCGGACAGTAGAGTGGCTCATGGCTCCTCAGCTTTCTCTTCCTAGGCTTTGGAGAGCTGTCCGGACTGACTGTACGGGGTCTGAAGCAACAGGACCGTCAATGGAGTTGTGTGGAGCTTTTATACTCCATGTCTGGAGATCCCGTCTGCCCCCCCACCCCGTTCCCATCCTCCAGCATCCCAGGCTCCTTCCCCATCAATCAGTATGCAGTACGTGCTCCTGGCCACGCCTCTCTCACCGGTCACATCTCCTCCTCTTTGGCCGTTCTTCCACCTGCTACTCCCTTGCCTCCTGAGCACTCAGGGTGACTGCAGACTGCACCCCCCACCCCCACCCCCATCCCCGATCAATGCGCTGTCTGCCATGATGCCTCTGTATTCACAGTGCTGCCACGCCTAGTCCCATTGCGACCACCTTCTCTCTGTCCTTCTCTCATTTCCCTTTTCTTCGTTCTTCCCTCTGCCTGCTTCTTTTAAAATATTGTCTAATAAGCTCTCTCCTACATGCACAGCTCTTTGCCTGATATGCAGCAAAAAATGCACAGTACCAATGTCCCAGCCTGGAAGGGAATTAGTCCACAAACCTCCTATGAATGAGAACTATACTTTAACACACAAGGAGTTTTTATTGGCATTTCTTTATACATTAATATGTTATATATTTATATGGTTACTCTTCATAAATGAAAGGTTATTTAAAGTTTCACTTTAAAAGAAACAAAAAATGATTGGCAGTTTTTTTCATGTCAGTATTATTCCAGTACCAGACACATTTCATGCTTGTTTTGCATATTCTGTATATACAAAATGTTTGCCTTCCGTAGCCCAACATTAGAAGTTAAATGCATGAACATAGTTCTGCTGTTTTCATTATGTAACACATTTAAAAGTCATTTGTGATTATTTTTTCTTCATGTTTCTGTTATAATTGTCTTTCGTTTTCCCAGTTCGAGACAGTGAATATTTTTTATTTACAACTCACAACCAAACTGTATCACTAAGGCCATAAAGCTACAGCATGACTGTGCAGAACATTGTGTGGAGCGTTAAGGAAATAGCCAACTCATACATCAGGGGACATTTGAAGCTTTCTGTAAGAAGCTTGCTTATAAAAACAAGCAGGGTGATCTTCAGATATAACAAAACTTCCTGTCTGACTCAGCACATTGATATGAGAAATACATGTTTACTTGTGTGGGATGATTATTGTACATCTGTCCTTGAATATGAGACCTTCACAGAGGGAAGTGGGGCTGTGCATTAATTCTCAAAATACCATCACTAACACTCTGAAGGTTGTCCTGCACCAGGAACAAAAAGGCAATAAACTGAATTGGATGAGCAGCTTTACGAGGGGTAGGGGATTGAACAGAGACGTTCCATTTTTGCAGGTCAGAGGTCTTAGGAAGGATGCCTAAAACACTAGGGGAGGGGCTTTGATGGCATGTTGACTATTTTCATTAGTAAATTGTATTCAATTTATATAGCTGCTTGTTTCCTTGGCAATTATATATTTCTCCAGTGTGACAGCTCTGAATGACTACTGTTTGTGATCTATCTGTAATGTTTGGTTGGAATGAATTTGAACTGAGTTATTCCAGTGCATATTAAAATGCCTTATAATAATTACCCACATATAAACACTATAGATATGTACATTAATAGCATTTCAAGTGTAAAGTGGGACACACATTTGATTATTTGGACTCTATAGACTCATAACAATTTTGAGGGACTGCCACATGTACTGAAAATTAAATGAGGAATAGCAATTTACCCCTCAATACTTCACAAAAGTGGCTAAATCTAGAAGTTTCTGTCCTCATGTTTAACACCTGCAGAAAGTACACTGGGCCCTCAAGTATGGTAACTGAGGCTTTGCGAGTACTTTAGCATAAACCAGCCTGACTGACTGTCTGTTCCCCATGGGTTTCTCATTCATCTGGCTGCAAAATGCACTAGTGATGGCCAGCTTTTGTTCAAACTGCTGGGATCTGGCTTGTCTAGTGTGCAATATTTCTGCTTTATCCTCACAGTATAATTCAATCAATTTACCATACAACAAATGAGTAGTTCTGTGTGTCTTTCACCTCCTCTCTCTCTCTCTCTCTCTCTCTCTCTCTCTCTCGCTCAGTCTTTATAGAAAATTTATGAATTTCTCATGAGCCCTATTCCGGTACAGCACAATGTCCAGATGCCTACTGATTAGATTTCCTGTTTGAGTTCTGCTCTCTCTCTTGTTCCTCAGTCTCTTCTGTGCAAAGGAAAAAAAACCCCATGTGTGAATTAAACTGTGCAGTTTTGACAGTTATCAAAGCTTTATGACTGAGTCAGAGTCAAATGTAATGTGGTTTAATACATGTGCCTTATGCAAGTTCAGTGAACCCATTTCCAGTAATTATGATACATAAATTATACCTATATAGATACATAGACATCGGTTGTATGCACAGAAGGATTTCATCATATTTTTGTTTTTATATAGCTTATCCAGAATATACAAATATATCATTGTTTCTTGATACTTTGGCAGTTTCTACTGCTCATTCTGCCATAGTACATCACCTTTTATCCTGTCCATATACTAATTTGATTAGCGCATAGCCACGTGGCAGTATGGATGCACAAACATTAGGTTTCGTGCAAAAAAGGGCACAATTTTGCTAAAAACCATTCCTGAAAATGTATAATCAACTGCTACAAAGGGGGTTTAAAATTCTTGTGATATTTATGGTGCTCAATTAACAGCAAAATATTGTCGTCAAATTCCTCTATGCTCATCACACTTTTGTTTTGTAGATTTTCTGTTAGAGTATTAAGGAATCATTTTTCAATAAATGTTTGGTTTTGTAAATCCTTTTTACAGTCTATGAGGACCAAGGACAGTTTTATGACTACAGAACATGGCTAGGAGATAAATCTGGACCCAATCCCCCCTCCACCCTGCAATCCATCATTTTCCACCCCTCATCTTATCAAAAACTGCCAGTAGTAGGTTCAGTAAATGTCTTACTGCTTTTAAACTGTATCACTATGTACCATCATCTTTTACCTTTCATTGCTTCCAGTTTAATGACTCTGTGTAGTAGATCAAGCAGATGATAGCAGATCTTAAGTAAGGAACATGGATGTGTCATTCTGGGGAATGTCGAAGAGTGAGACATTGTTGCCATTTATATTACCATATGCACTGGCATATACATTATATGGACAAAAGTATTAGTGTTTCATTCAAGTGTTTCATTCAGACCCATTCATACCCATACCCATGCCATCAGGTTTACAAAAGAGGTGAAAGGTGAAAGATTGGGTCGTTCTGAAGAGCTCAATGAATTCAAGTGTGGTATGGTCATAGGATGCCACCTTTGCGATAAGATTGTGAAATTGCTAGATATTCCACAGTCATCTGTAAGTGGTATTATTGCAAAGTGGAAGCGTTTAGGAACAACGGAAACTCAGCCACAAAGTGGCAGACCACGTAAAGTAATAAAGCAGGGTCGCCAAGTGCTGAGGCGCATAGTGTATAAAAGTCGCCAATGCTCAGTTGAATTAATATCTGCAGTTAGAAACTTCCTCTGGCATTAACCCCAGCACAAAAACTTCCATGGCCGAGCAGTTGCATTCAAGCCTCACATCACCAAGCGCAATGCTAAATGTTGGATGGAGTGGTGGAAAGCAGGCCTCCACTGGACTCTGGAGCAGTGGAAATGTGTTCTTTGGAGTAACAAATCATGCTTCTCTGTTTGGCAAGTCTGCGTTTGGAGGATGCCAGGAGAACATTACCTGCTTGACTACATTTTGCCAACTGTATATTTTGGTGGAGGAGGGATAATGATATGCGGTTGTTTTTCAGGGGTTGGGCTAGGCCCCTTAGTTCCAGTGAATGGAACTCTTAATACTTCTGCATACCAAGACATTTCGGACAATCCTATGCTCCCACCTTTGTGGGAACAGTTTGGGGAAGGTCCTTTTCTGTTCTAGCATGACTGTGCCCCAGTGCACATAGCCAGGTCCATCAAGACATAGTTGGGTGAGTTTGGTGTGGAAGAACTTGACTGGCCTGCACAGAGCCCTGGCCTCAACCCCATCACATACCTTTAGGACGAACTGGAATGGAGATTGCAAGCCAAGCCTTCACGTCCAACATCAGTGTCTGGCAAAAATATCCAAAGACACACACCAGAATCTTGTGGAAAGTCTTCCCAGAAGAGTGGCAGCTGTTACAGCTACAAAGGGGGACCAGCTCCATATTGATGCCTATTGGTTTAGAATAGGATGTCATAAAAGTTCCTTCAGGTGTAATAGCCAGATGTCCCAAATCTTTTGTCCATAAGTGTACTTTAAGACTCTTCTCCTCACGTGTCTGACCGCCTGAGAGCTCAGGATATGTTGCCAGGAGACTGAGTGTGTTGTCAGGGCAACAAGGGAAAGTAACCACATGGGAATGAAAGAGAAGATGGGCAAAATGGAAATGAAAGAAGGAAGGTTTTTGGAGATGCAGATGAGGGACTTCTGGCAACTTCAGCAAAATGATTAAATTTTGCCAGTCTAAGTTTATATATGCTTGTTTTGTGTGGAGCTCTACCTAGTGCTGGTGGATTGTCTAGGGGAAACCATTCCATTTGGTGTGTTCAAAATGAAATGTGTTGTGTTGCAGGGAAAAAAAAGGAATTTAAGTCATGAGTCAATTTAAATACACAGCAGTAATTGCACTGAATGGCTATAAAATATGATACATAGTTGGAAGTGAAATTGCATTGTTGACTGATTCTGATTAAGTGGTTCACCCTAATAAGGAGTCTTCTTAATGATGATGATGACAATAATAATAATAGCTTTACCAATGTACTACATTTTAGTGATTCAACATATTAAAAATAAAGAAAGGGCAATATTAAAAGAAATAAAATTGCATTCAGACCTTTTGCTAATTAATAATATACAAAGCCATTGATTTTAGTAGCACTGTCCTAATTCAAATTAACAAACACAATTTTTGTTCAGTGCTCTGTTATCACTTTCTGTCAGTCAGTAACATCAAAATGACAAAGAACGCTTGATGTCTTACTAAGCACAAGTTATCATCAGCCAGGCTTCGCTTCATAAATGAAGATACGGTGACCTCCTTCATATCCTTGTATTCATCAATAATTCACGACAAGTGATTCAAAGGAAATTCAATAATGACCTAAATGGCGCTCACATCTTCTGCTATTAATCATTGTGAATACTGTGGATTAAAAAAATTCCAACTAGGAAATTTCACCTAAAAGAATATTTACAAATTCTGCGACAGTGTGCACTTAATTTAGGATTACCATTCATCAACGGAGCAATATGAAGTACCTGCTACATAATATAATATGTATATTTGCAGGCAGTTAGAGGCCAAAAGGTTTTTATACAGAATAATATACTTATCGGTTTGTCAAACTTAAGAATGGTACGCATGATGTAATAATTACATGCACAAACTTACTCATTCATTCAGTTGCAATGGCACTAATGATTATCAAAAAGTCACAACAGCTTAACAAGATTAAATAAAGGTCCTTTTGCTTCTCGGGGGAGCTGTCAAGGGTGGGTGGCACAGTCAGAGGCTCTTTTCTCATTGTGCATGTGTGAAGTTTACTTGTTCTTTCTTCCTGAATGTATGATTAGGTGCACATGTGCCCTGTGAGGGCATCGCATTGAGCATGCACCTCAGCCTTGTGCCCTAAGATGCCTGGCATTGGTTCCCGCCCCCCCAGTCCTTCTCAGAATAAACAGTTGTGAAGTGAATTGATGCATCTTATTGTTCTTTCTTCCTGAGAAAAATATCTATACCTCCATCCATTTTCTGCAACTGGCAATACTATACAGGGTTGTGGAGGGTCCAAAGCCTATGAGCGCAAGGCAGGGAACAACCCAGGATGGGGTGCCAACCCATCACAAGGCACACTCACACACAATTCACTCACACATGCACACCGAAGGGGCAATTTGGTAACTCAAATTAACCTCAGCATGTCTTTGGACGGTAGGAAAATGGGAGTATCCAGAGGAAACCCTACAATGACACAGGGAGAAAATGTAAATGCTACACACATGGAGCCATAGCAGAGACTCGAATGCTGGTCCCGGAGGTGTGCAAACTGTGCCACTATGCCAGCCCAGGAAAGACATGAAATTGGCACTGTTAAACTGCAAAATAGTGTATGATTAGGTACACATGTGCCCTGTGAGGGCATCGCATTGAAGATGCACCCCAGCCTTGTGCCTGAAGCCTCCTGGCATTGCTTCATTGGTTTCAGCCGGCACCCTCCCCCCACCCCCCAATCCTTCTCAGGATAAGCAATTGTAAAGTGAATGGATGTATCATATTCCTGTATAAATCTGACTTTAAGAAAGGAAATACTAGGGTCCTCTTTCCTATTCTACCAATTTACTCGGAGGATGAGCATTCAATACCAATGTACATAAGAGGCAAAACTTACAGAAAGGATGAATGAACACCTCATATTACCATTTAAATTTAGCAGAGATCCTTACAGGATCCATGAGTGTCCATCACTCTGTTGTCAGGTAAGGGTCTTTTTTGGCAGTAAACCTAAGAATATAAAGTAAATAGAATTGGAAAAGATTTGACATTTTATTTTCATTAAAATACCTCTTCTGCTTTAATACTTTAAACTTAATGCAGCTTAACTGTTCTGCTGTTTTCAATGCTAATGATACGCTTGCCTGAATACTTATGCCAGTTTTATGTTATAATTTAATCTCATCACTCAAATGAATCTTTCATAATCCTACACATATCCTCATCACCTTTTTGCCTCAATAGAATATAATAATTTTCACAGTGTAAAACCATTAGTGCTTCTTAGCATGATCAGTGAAAAACTTACCCAAGAATAACATGAATTTTGAGAAACTATGTTCCATAAATCACCCCACAAGACCACAGCTGGTGTAAGTAATGGCCGATCTTCCAGTGAGGCTCCCTGGGGGCTCCTCTGTCTGGCGGGTGATGTTTCTGGTTGCCATTTTGCCCCAGCATTTGCACAGTAAAAGCAGCTGGCCGCAATGAATCATCAGAATCCATACCACACCCCCAGGACAGACCTGGAGCTGAGCTTGCATCGCTGTGCATGTATCACTCTGATGCATAATAAACCGACATGGGCAACATGCAGCCTCAGATTTTTTGGTCAAATTACTTTTATTTTGTTGGACCGACCCTTTTGTTGACATGTGGCAAGATAGTTTCCCCCAAATTGCTTGCAAATTTTGAAACGTGATTGCAACAGAAAACAGAGAAACCTACAGTTCAAATAAGACCCAACTCATCAATTACTGTTCAATCATAAGTACAGACCACCTTTTTAACTCAAGTCAAAACAATTTTTAATACAAAATTCAACTGGTAATAGGTGACAAAATACTTATTTATACAATTTTATATATATCATTTATGCTGTGATTCTTTGATTTTCAAGTATTTGTGTTGTTGTTCTTTGATGGAACACAGAAGTTCTTCACTAGGATCGGAATATGTTTCCACACCAATTCCAGTAATTTCTTGTTATTTATTCATGATGTTCGTTGTTCACTGCTCTTATATCTCTGAGGGTTGTGGGCTATCAAGACTCAAAGAGTCAGGATCCCAGTTGGAACAAACTACCCAGTGGTCAGTGATATCATTAATAATTCAAGGCTAGTATACATAATACCTTGAGTGCAACTTGAGTTATGTCTAATCAATGACAAATCATTTCTTCTGTAAAATAAAACTCACATATGCCTGAATATACACCCATCCATCTATTTTCTGTTACCACTGTTGAGGGTTGTGGGGGTCCGGAGCCCCAGGTGCAAGGCAGGGAACAACCCAGGAAGGGGTGCTAACCCACTGCAGGGCATTCTCACTTTCTCTTTCTCACACACACACACACAGGCAATTTGGAAACTCCAATTAATCTCAGCATGTTTTTGGACTGTGGGGGGAAGGGAGGGGACCAGGGTACCCAAAGGAAACCGCACAACAACATGGGGAGAACATGCAAACTCCACACACATGGAACCTTGACCCTGGTCCCAGAGGTGTGCGGCAACAGTGCTAGCCCCTGTGCCACCATACCTCCCCCATTCAGATATACAAAGACATGGACATCTTCAAGATTGTTTACCATATAAAATCGTATAAAAACAGATTGCCTACTGCCTACCCCTACATATGGAAGTCCAGAGAGGACACGCATCATCATTATTTTCTTCCCGTTATCTCAAGATCACAATTTATTTTTCATGTGAGCTCAAGATAATGAAGTTCTCAAGTACACAACTTTTTTTTCTTATGATCTCAAGATAAGTTGTCTCAAGATCATGACTTATTTCCCCACTTGATCTCACGATGGGTTTAGTAGTAGTTTATAGCATCATCAAGGACCAACCCATTACATTTCACTTTGATCATGGGCTGTCACAAGCAGAAACAGCAGTATGTCTGTAAGAGCTAAACAATTATCATATAAATGTTCATCACTTGACAAAGAGACATCAACTAATTCACCATTTTGAATTTATTTTCCAATAAAATGGAACATTTGTAATACTTGATGGGGCACAAATAATATAGTATCACACTATTACTCATGTATTAACCACAAACTGTCTTAGCTACATACTGATCTCATGTTAATTCATCAACAAAGGGTTTAAATAATTTGACAGCATCATCTTGTATGCTGAAGAGCAGACAGTGAAGAGAATTTAAGATCACAAGAAAAATCTCTTGACCTCAAAACTTTAAAGCTGAGATTGCAAGAAAAATAAGTCAATCTCAAGATAAAAAGAAGAGTGTCCTCTCTGGACTTCCGTACCCATGTGACACTATGTGTAATCAGAAGATTGGTTTGAGTAAGGCCCCAGCACCCTGGGTGATGCAAAGCGGCTACCCCTTTGCTGTGACCAGAGGCATAGGAACAGGACAAGCAAGGCAGGCAATTGCCTGGGGCCCACGAGCTGGGTCAATCATATAGTACACTGCAACAACAAATCTGCTTTATTTGTATATTGTTATTCACAGTAAAGCAAAAACAGAGGAATTGTGTTTATTAAACTTTGATATTACTTTAGACCTCATGCTAAAATACTGGTACAGTGGCATACATTTCACCACATTGGGTGGGATGCATTTGAAGGCTCCCAGTGGCCTCTGGCTGTGACCCCCATGCCTGCTCTCACTTGTACAGAGAGGAAAACAGAGCAGAGAGAATTTCACCATGAAAATAAAGCATCACTAATTGGGACTCTGTTTTGCAATTAAGCTACACAGTGAAAACATGTGACAAGCAGAAAAATGACTCCAGAGTGTATTCTCTCATTTAGAGAACTACTACCTGTTAAATTGCCCCAGAGTCATAGATAGCTAACCAAGCACTAATAACATTAGAACTATTAAACTTTCAGGGATGTGGAAAACAGCTGCCACTCTTTAATGAAGTTTAAGACCTATACTGCAGTGGAAGTAAAGTTTACATATAGGCAATAAGCTGACAAAGCAGTGTGAGATCACAAGCTTCCAGCAAGGTAGTCGACCAAGTCATAATGAACATTGGGACACTGGGGGTTTGAGGTATTGACTGATGGCAACTGTCCTTTGTTTCCTGAAGATCTAGGTACCACATTTGGAATGGTAGCTAGGACAGATGGGATCATAGTCCACCCCAAGCTACACAACCACACACTCCTGGCAATTTAAGAATGCCAAGTAGAATCCCAGAAGGAAATGTACATAAAGAGGCAAACCCCACAGAGCAGACAGGACTAAAATAGTACTACCCCATGAGGAATCCAACTATTCAGACAGCATGTCAAATTAACAAAGGTCAACTGCTCATACTGTAGAATAAAAGATGGCAATCCAAAAAAAGTTGAAGACTGTACATTTATTACAACAGGAAAGTGTTCAATTAACTGTCAGGGACAGAACTTCAAAACTGAACAGAAAAACATTTAGAGTTCTGAAGATTGTAACATTCATATACAACTTAATATTCTTCTCCCTCTTCTTCACCATCTATGCTATCTGCTCCAACTTCTTCATAATCCTTCTCCAAGGCTGCCATATCCTCCCTAGCTTCAGAAAACTCCCCCTCCTCCATACCCTCACCCACATACCAGTGCACAAAGGCTCGCTTGGCATACATCAGATCAAACTTGTGATCTAGGCGAGCCCAGGCCTCTGCAATAGCAGTGGTGTTGCTAAGCATGCATACAGCCCTCTGAACCTTGGCCAGGTCTCCACCTGGAACCACAGTAGG
>JAAGVU020000084.1:1994300-2029260 GCA_011763525.2 Mormyrus iriodes | reverse complement strand
TGTGTGTGTGTATACACACACACACACACACACACACACATACACATTATACAATATAATATTATAAATTATATATATATTTAATTTCTGGCCTAGCTAACTCTGTGTTTTTGCATGTTTTAATGTTCTTTCCCTATTCTACGGTGTGTTTTGGTTTTCTTCTGCTACTACTACTGAAGTTTTCAGGTTTTTTCCTTAATTGCTTGATATTGTGTGCTATTGCCCTGAGATGGACTGGTATCCTGTCTAGGTTAAAGCCTACTTTATGCCCTGTGCAGCTGTGAATTGGCTTCAGATTGTTGTGACTAATTGTACAAGAGGTTATTAATAATGGGTGGATAGACTCTGTGAAGAGCTAATAATTTTAAGAATTGTAAAATATTGATCACAAGCTAAAATGTATACTTTTAGATATTTTTCTATTATTTATTTATATTATTATTCATGACATGGATAGTTTGTATTCCAAGTACTAGAAAAGACTTTGGTTTGCTGCTTATGTCTTTTATATTTGACCTTTCTTGGTTATCTATCTCATACATTGACTAGATTATAATTATGATTTATCTTAATTTTATTAAACCTGTAATATTGGTTTTCCACAAGTGGTGAGGTGGAATTGTTTGAGCAGGTTGGTCATTGTTAATGAAAATCCAAGACTGAAAATTAGGACCGAATTCAAGATGCTGTGACTGGTAGATAAACAATATTGAATACACTATATATTTAAATAATTGATTAAAAGAGTTTTACATATTGTATAATTTGAAAATCAAATTATATCCTGTCCTAGGCTATGTCTTTGAAGGAGGAATAATTGTATTAAATTTTTATGACTAGGAAACATTATCCCTCAATATGGAATCATGGCCTGCATTATTCCTTTCATTCCAGTAAATCACGACGCAGATTCACAATAAAAGCTGTTGACCGATTGAGAAACACTTCTGAATCATTGTAACACTCAACAACTTATTTCTCCAGTGGCTTTTTGGGTTATCTGTAATGTCAGGAAGTACTTTCCACAGCATTTTATAAATTTCATAATTTGGTTAAAATTAACTGACACATTGTGCATTCAGATCAATATTCTGTGCTGTTTTATAGATATAGTAACATGACATTGATATACAATAACATTTGTGTGTTTCAAAGGGTTATACAAATCTTTGTGTCAAGTTCTGATAACCAAGTCATGTGATGGTGGTTTAAATGCTTTTTAACATGCATCTGACAAATTGCAGTTACTCATACATTCAAATCTACAATTTATTTTATGTTTTTCATTTGTATAGTGAAATTGAGTGAAACCAATAGTGAAGCCAAGAAAAACGTAAAAATCATCACAGTGTAGTTTCCGCACTCTCTGACTTGTGCCTTTCAAGACAAGCTTTCTCCTTTTATCTCACTAATGTACCCACTTACTGAAAAAGGACTGGGCCACCTGGAGCCATTCAGTCACTGTTGTGACTACATTGCCTTTTTTATTACGTTACACTGCTTATTATCCCAGAAGGCACTGTCTCCTATATTTTGTCACATGCTTTTGCCAGAACCTAAATCACTTTCTTCTAAAAAAAATTTTAATTTGAGTGGGGCGTTACTCATGAATTCCCCTGATGCATCTGAACAGTGTCCTAAGCCTGTCCCACTGTCCATATCTAATAAAGACTATTAATGGTCCTTTTTGTATTACTTCTTGCAACTATAATGTGAATCGGAGGAAAGCACTGAGCCAAATTATTTTGTTAGCATCCAATGAATATGTGAATTGCAGGCATTCATAGCCTTGCATATATATTCAACATGGTAGGTGCTGAATTATTCAGCGACTTTTTTTTTTCAAGGCAATAATCCCATAATAATTCCATAAATCCTTAAGCTTGTGAATCCAAGTTTAAATCAATCTGATATTAAGCCCGTCATTTTATAGTATTTGTGTCTTCTTTCTTCTGCCTGCTTGCTTTTCAACTCTAAATAAAAAGAGCAGGCCTTACTAAGTACGTTTACAAGTCTAACATTGCAGGGAAAACCAGTAGTAATTCTTTCAGTTAACAAATCTCGTGTAATGTCTTTCTCTGATAATTATATTTATTTTATGTTATGCTTGAAGAAAATAAATTTATATTTAAATGTATATTTTAGAAAGCTTTAATCAGTATGCTGAAACATCATTGATTTAGCTGTTAATCAATATTACAATACCAATTCACAGATCTGTCATTAGTTTAAATAACTGTTATTAATTCAAACTGTTCCAAAATGACTTTATGAATAGGGGCCTATAAGATTAACTCTGGCTTTCAGTGAGGCCCTAGATTTGATGGAATATTTTTCTAGGGAAATGAAAACATGATAGAAAAACAACTGAAGGCAGCAAAACGAACTCGATGATCTCCAGGGATTGCCGGCCTGACATTCAGAATTAGATTGGCTAGCACTGTATCAACACTGGCACCAGCTCAGTGCAAGACATGGGGATGGCCCCTGCTGTTCTTTGAGAATTTGCCATGTGAACTTTGGAGGCCCACAGCGCTTTTCAGTTATTGCATGGCTTAAGAAAGGCAGCCTTTTACTTGCCATGCTATAAAACGGCATCTGTGTCCAAAACTCTGCCTTTCTGTATCTTTTGCATTTGGAAAAATAAAGCATTGGTAGTTTCACCATGTTATTCCTAGAAGTTATTCAGATCTTTGTACTCTTCCTAATTTTACTTTCTTCCTTTCCTTTCTTTACTAACATTACTTCATTACATGTTTTTGTCCACCTGTTGTCATTTATGGAAGGTAAATCTCAAATGTTCATATGATTTTAGTAGCACTGTGTGCTGTTTATTTGCTTTAATGTTTGTTTTTGACTTGATTTCATTATGTATTTTACTACTAGCTTACTGCTAAACTCAAGGCTGCTATAAATAGTGACATGAATATAGGCAAAAAAACAAGGAGAAGAAAAGCAAGTAATCAAAAATTAAATCGATAAAATATTAAGTTACAGCTGTGTTTGGCATCTATATTTCTGACCTCTCCACTTAGAAGGTGGGTGTTGAGGATGAAGTCAGGAAGGTCATGTTATTGGAAGTGTGACCAGTGACCTAGAATCTGTCAGTTTGTTCATGTTGCCAATCTCTTGCCAGAACTCTTGCCAGTGTGTGTGGGGAGCAGCTTGTGTCCTGAAGTAATCTTTGCGGTCTGTCCAATACATAGCTTTGTCCCTTTCATACAGCTGTATTATTAAACTGGAGATGTGCTTCTTCCTGTATGTTAGAAAGTTGCGCTCAGTCCGTGTTCACTAAGAAATTAACAATGTATTATTGTCCTTTGTGAGCACATTGATGATAATGAAATGTTAAGAAGGGAAAAATATTTCTGCAATTTCTTTACTGTGTGATATGTATATATATTTCTTATTATCAAAACACCGATAATTATAGGTCAAAACTAGGCTGGTTTAGCCTGAGAGAATTTGATATAAAGCAGATTTAAGTGAAAAGGCAATGTTTATTTTTGAAGAAATAAAAGGGTAACAAGTGGGACAATGGATAAGGGTTAAGGAAGTGTCATGAAGCTTTGGTTGAAAGCTGAATTTTAAGCAAGAGCAAAAACTGCTGTTTTTGTAAGCTTTTTGTGTGGAGGTGCCACAATTAGCTCTTCAGTGTACTGGCATCCCACTCAGTGACCCATGGCACTTGCCCTGTCCTTCTTTGGGTAGACTTCAGGCTTACTATGGCAAGATAAACAGTATGGAAAAAGAATTAATAAATGAATGAATGAGTGAATCTCAATCATATGATATTAGATATACAATCATATGTCATTAGATGTTTTTTCATGTTTCATATTTTTCAAATTAATATTTTTTTTCTGGTTACACTATAGACAAATGAGGAAAACCTGAAGTATTTAAAATGTATGAAATTCATATTTTTCTCCATTTTAAATGTAATATAAATTTTGATAAATTTCTATTGTATTTACATTTTTATCGTTGTGGAATAACAAAAGTAAGTATTAAAATTGCAAATCCTCATGTGTTCATCTGATAGATTGGAATAACAAGATTTCTGAATGGAATACATTTAAATCCTTTGTATAGAACATTTTTATAGTATGCTTTGGACTTCCTTATGACTATTAAGTGTTTTGTTTACAAATGGTAATGCTGCACACCTCCATAGAACAATGTTTATTAGAGAATAAAGGGAGGTGTAGAACCTGAACTGTAATATTGTTACCTCAGCTGCTTCAATACCTTAAAAGAAAATTGTTTAACATTACATGATCTTAAATGAGTTACAGTGAAATACATACTTACATTTCCAACAGTGCAGTGAGTGTAACCTTAAAACAATACAGTCCAAAATATTGAAGGAAGATATATTTGAAAACCAATAGAAATCTTTTAATGTCAATGATGGTTCTGAAACAGTCTACTAACCAAATCTGACAGAGAGCACCAAATTAGTATGTGAAACGCAAGGTTGAAATGAAGTTAACTTTAGTAACCAAATTCAGTATTAACTGCGTAGAATGTCTACAGCAAGAAGGAATCCATGAAAAACAAACCATACTTTACAATATTTTAAACCTTTAAAATACTAGCTTCTGTTAGCTGAATATAATATATAAATGACTAGTTAAGTAAGGTATGGCATAAGCATATTTTAAGTATATATGCTTGAATAAGAGATTTGATGTCTTTTGTTTACGATTTTGCAGAATCCTTAAAAAATGGACAAGGTAAAATAAATCACCGTATTCTACATACAAAAAAGGGGGAAAAAGTAATGGTTGTAATCAGACAGGAACAGTACAGCGAACCCAGAAACTGCTTTATGTGGTACTCCAGTAGAGAGTGAGCAGAGAATCACCCTTCAGTGATCCATAGTACAAGAAGAAGACAGACAAAGAAGCTGAGATGTCACAGGTAGAGAGAGAATGGTATGGAAATTTAATATCACGATTATAGTAATCAAAATTATCGCAGTATTGTTAAAATGAGATGCAAATGTTCAACAAGTACTGATAAACAAATTATTTAATCAACTTTTATATTGATAACCACACATAAAATTGGCAGCAATATGCACTTTTGTTTGCATAAACGGTAAAATTATAATATAGCCAATACTTTATATAAACATACGAAAACTATATCAAATGTGCATTAACATTATAAATCTCTGGAGAGCTGTCACTGCCTTCCGCCATGTTTTCACTGACACAAAATAAACGCACATTGCACGCTGCAACCTCAGGAGACTGTGGCTAACTTTGTATGGCACTGGACAATATTGAACATGAGTTTTTCAAAGCGTAGTAATCAATCATGGTTTTAATGATAATTAAAATTTGAAACAGTAGTACTAACAATCAGGAATTTTACCATGCAACGTGTATCCCTTTTCACTGTAGTCACTAGTAAAGAGTCAGTTATGGATCAGTATTATTCACAGTTAACACAGCAAATCTCCTAAAACTTACATTGTTTGGTCAGCATTTTTAATCAGAAGATTGTTATGGTATTTACTCATTTTATTATATGCCCAAAAAAGCTTAAATGTATTCATTTGTAATACATTTAAACAGAAGGTCAATTCAGATATGTCTCCAATCTAGTATTCTGACAGTCTCACAAAGATTCTACACGAAACAAATATAGTGATGCAGTATAGGTATTATAAGTATACTTTTTTAAAAATTTTTCTCTTTAACCCTCTCTAACAGATGGTTTAGCATATAAATATGAAAACATTTTAAAGTCTGTTTATTCACTTCTAAGAAAGGTTACCTCAACAATTTTGTTGATTTTCTTGACTTGCACAAGGGTGCCAAACCTTCCATGAGCTACTGAAAAGCAAGGCAGTGACGCTATCAGCTGCCTTCTAGTGTAAGCAAGCTTGAAGCAGCTGGCGATGTTTGGCATGTTTGTGGCATCAAGCTGCTTGCCAAGTACACATAGTTCATAGAAACATATTGGTAACTGTGGTAAGAGAAGAAAAAGTCTTCTGCAGAGTGACTTCGAAACAGGTTTAAGATGATAAATTCCTTTGTTTTTATTGTCTTGGATATTACTCTTGCTTAAAAAAAAGCATGGATGTGGAGAGCACCTGCAGATAGTATCAGAAGTATTTTACGATAGATTGGCATAAAAGAAATGTGTTTTATATATACATGTATTTATTTGAGACTGGGTGCAAAATGGGAGTGTAAGATGCTAAGTATACATCTACCCATCCATCCATCCAACCTCCAAACATGAGGAGCCAGGAGCCTATTCCAGTCAGCTTATGGTACACAGCAGGGGTACACCCAGGATGAAAGTCCATTACAGGGCACATACACACAGTGACACACACCGTCACTCACTACAGGCAAGTTAGAGACATGTCTGTGTTCATTTGACTGTTGTGGGGCCACAAGGTTTTTTTCTCATTTATGTCATAGTTGGCATCAGGCTTCTCTGAACTGTGGTGGGTGGTCTTAGTTCATTTGCATTAGTAAAGAGCTCTGTCTCCAGACTCATTTGTCTTCCATTGATTCGCTAAATTAGGTTGATGAGAGGCCCTCCTATCAGGTGGCACATTAATTGGGTCATGCTACATCCCATACGTGATCCAAACAATGGGTGCTTAGCACGAAACCTTTCAGCTCAGGCCTGAAACTCTCTTCCACCAATTAGCCTCCGGAATTAATCTGTTTCCTGTCCCCTACTCCAAACCTCTGGATGCCACTACCCATTGGCTGTGATTTGCTAACTTCACTCAAAAAGAGTTTTGGAGGATTCCAATTTATGCCTTCTGAGAGAAAAAAAAATAACAACTGTGAAAAAGAAAACAGCACCATACTTTGTTTAGGCTAAATAAATGATTTATTGTACAAAAGGAAAAGGCTGAACAAGCAACAAAATAGAAAAAAATACAGATACACAACCATCATACTACCACATGGAATGAATTTTATCTGCACAACATGGAAGGAATAAAAGGAATAAGGGGGAAGAAATAGAAGCGGAAAACCTGTCTGAGCTTTGTATATTGTGGGTTCTATTTACACAGATGTTACTTTTCTCATATATATGAAAACACTCATACATACAATTATACATTTAAACAAGAGTCAAAATATGCAATTTTATGAATGACATTACCAGTGTTTATGAATGATCCTGGGTACAACATGTTGTTGCATTTAGTAATATTTTAAGGTATTAAGTTCAGTAGTCCTTTCAGAAGAATCTTTCATTGTATTGTCCTTTTCCTTTAGGAACCTGAGAGCAAAATAATCCATTTATTCGACTGAAATTTTGAATAGAATCATGTGTGAATGGCCACAGCAGAACACGTTCACACACAATTAAAACTTTACTCAAATTTATTGGGGCAAGGATTGACAATAATTTTGTGAGGTAGATATTACTAAAATGTATTTTTATTATACTTTTCTCAAACAGTGTTTAGCCCATAATTTGTTTCAGATAAATGTCAACAAACCCTTTTGGGTCAGCAATCAGCATTTGACTCTTTTCCATGAGTTACAGTACACATCATACCCCCACTTTGGCTGACACCTGTGTTGTATGTGATGTGCATGTGATGATCAAGACATGTTCCTTACTTTCATTGCTGCAATTCACACTCAAATGAAAAACTCAAGTCAGCATTTTCTATTATTCTGTATTCGTCAGTTCAGATATGTGACTTGAGCATAATGTAAGTCCACAACAAGAATCCATCTAATGGACCTGTTCAACCAAGCATTTGCATCTTCAGGTTTTGCAGTTCATATGTGTTGCAATTAAATTTAGGGGAAAATATCAGGTTTCCGCTTCAGGTGAATGGGAGAAAGGTATGACAGTAACAAAAGAGGAAATGTACTCACTAGATTTTCCACACTGTGTGTTGTCAGAAGCTTTGACAGTTCTTTTTCTTCACTTAAAATCCATTGTAAAGATCTTGTACTCAATCAGGTCAAACACAAAACAACAACACGACTCCTCGTATCTTTAACTTCCCATAGTGCAAAATTTATTGTTGGAAAGGTAGAGTGCCTAGAGAGTATTTTATTCCCCCAGAGATTTTTTTTATATATATATATGTCTAAAGGCTCTTCCTTTATCCAACAGCATAGTGCTTTCGTTTCCAACAAGGGATGTCTCCGCTTGGACATCCAGGAGACAGACTTCTTCTTTTTAATCTTAAGTTTTTCAAGCAATTCCAATATTCACCATACCTTATGGGCCAGGATTTTAAATGTTTTTCAATATATTTTTTATCAATAAAAATCACTGTGAAATTATATTCATATCAACATTATTGACAGTATTTCCAATTTAATCCAAAATTAAATAACATTCTCCCTTTACTTGCGAGTATAGCAATAAGCTTTTTCTGCCAAGTATTATTGATATGTAAGATTCCCTGCACCACCGCCAGTTTTTTTACTCTTGAAACATAGTATGATGTTATTTAAAAAGGTTTTTGTTACTATTTTGGGACTGTGATTCTGCTAGAAGAGAAACTATGGACATGCAATAAATGTCTCACAGTCAGAGAGACAATTTTTCAATTATCATAGTGAGGCTGGCTAATACACTGGATGTGGGGCAGGGAAAAATGTAAATCAGTACTATTTGCATGTCCATATATATCCTGAACAATTAAAATATATAAAGTATTTTGTATATTCTCTGAAACTTTGGAGGAAACTCCGCCATTACTTTTTATGTGCTCAGATTGCCTCTTATGTTACTTATCCACATGCTACATTCCAACACTTCTATGTGAACACCACTCCAGTTCCCAGCAGTTTGAATCTAGCACCTTAAAATCTTTAAACCTAAATTTTAACTAGTTATTTTTAATAGCATTTAGTCTAGCAAACAGATCGAAAGTATGCCTATAACCATTTTTGTTTAGAAGCCCTTCAATAAATCATGATTTATTTTATAAATGCATTAGTCGGACCCTTGTCCAAACAGAGTGCAATTGGGGCAATGGTATGGTAATTAAAGCGCTTCATTACTAGAACGTAGAGCACAGGACTTGGCTTATCATGGCTTCTGTAGGTACCTGCTTGTTTGGACTGGCATGATATGGATTAATGACTGGTTATCCCCAAAATCCATAGCCAACACTGTCATAATAAGCAGTTAGCATAATATAGTAAATATGACTTCATCTTCAGGTATTTTCTGAGTCTGGAATGAGTTTTAGATATTGAGTTCATTTTTTCAATATTTATTAGTGCCACTGCCCCTCTATTTGAGGAAATTCAGCTATGGCTGATTTATTTAAACCGATAAAAGGTTTCTTCAGCTACTGTTGTATACTGAAAGAAGCCACACTGACCACCCTTTTCTATTGACTTTTAAAGGTAGTGAAATAAATTTTTCTTTCTTTCTTCTTCTTTTTTGTCTTTTACAAGATTACAAGTAAAAGGAGATCAAAGTAGCAGTGAAAGGGTACTTGGATTCCCAAGAATTTCACACTGAGGTGTAACCTGCATTACATTTGGGGGGGAGTAGAAGAACTGTCTTTGAATCTTTTGAACCCTTAAGTTTCTGTAAATATAGTAATTAAATGTGTTTTAAAGCAATTAAAGGTCGAAAGAAGCATCAAAGAAGTCTAGACTAGTTTTGTGTGGTTTACTAAATTATTCTGAAACGTTTTGGAAAACTTCATAAAACATTTGAGTGCCTTATCTTTTTGTCACTTCAAATATACTGAATAGTTTACAAATTTCATACACAATCACACTGTGTAGCCCCTTTCTACAGAAAAAACATTATTTCTGCATGAAATGTATGCATTGAGGATTAAAATGCATGAAACAACCCACTTAATGTTTTGGGATATATGCGGTCTCATTACCGAAGGCAAGGCCCAGGATGTCACGAGATATGCTTGAGAACCTGATAATTCATCTGAATGAAAACCCTCATAAATCTACAAATACCAAACAAACGATGATGTAGCTTTGTGTTCCAGCTGCTCCAAGACACTCCCTTTGCAGTCTTCGGTAAATTTATCTAACAAGTCCTGCCTTTACTTTTCATTTTGCCATTCTTATTTTTCCAGTTTAACTAAAACAACTATCTAAAACAATCTTCCTTTGCTTTATTTGTACTTAGCATCTCTTTCCAAGTCACATGGGGACAGGGAGATGGGCGTCCATTGGATGCTTGGGGTGGAGCAAGAATTACGTTTGGTGTTCAGGAGAGCTCAGTCATGTTAGGTTGAGGGTATTTGATAGTGTCTAAGAACAACCACAACGGTCCACGACCATTCCTGGTATCTTGCCATGGATAATTTGTTGCTTGTCATTAAAGTAGAGCATGTTGATGGGTGACATCTTTGTAGGGGTGCAGCAAGGGCCAGCCGAACCACGGGGATTAGCATGTTGCACCAAGTGGGTATGTGGATACTTCTGCATAAACATGTACTCGCACTGACCTGAACAGTAGTTGGCTTTGTACCTTTTGGGTGCAATGATCCAGTCCCAGCCAAAGGCTTCAAAATCCACTGTCAATGGGTAGCGACAGCAGCGGGACTCTGTAGAGTGCTCATCACAGTCCAAACCCAGGTTCCTTCGTGATCGTTTGGTTGTTTCCAGTACTTTCACCTCCAGGAACGGCTGCTGGAAATCAAGGAAAGAAGGAACAGGGAATGACGAGAGTCTGTTTAGAGATGTTGATGTCTTACGATATGCAACAAATCATGTCTTTCTGTCACCTTTATCCTAGCTTAATTGTTCAATTATTTATATAGAATATGAAATAACTTTGTATTATGCTAAGTTTAGCTATCTTTCACCTTTTCTTAGGCTTCAGCTCATTTAATCTAACTTAGCATCACCTGTACTGATTGCCCACTTAGCACAGCACAATATTTATGTTCAGCTGTGATAAGTAATAATGTGATGCTGAATTGAAATATTATAATGCCTTTATACATGTCAGAAGGTTTGCAGAAATACAATGCTATCAGTATTTTTAAAATAAAGTTGAAAATTTGAGACTGATTTTTACCACTTATCTCACACTTTGGGTTAGAGTTAGTTAGCGTTTAGATACACTTCTGTCCTACCATTTGAAAACTGATTCTTTCTGTGTTCTTCTGGTTAAGTATTTGAATTCATCATCTTTCGGATGTTAAAATTTTAGTCCAAGATAATTCAAAATAAAGATGAATCATTGTATTTCAGAGCCAAAAAAGCAGTTTTGACATTACTAGTGTGTCTTAAGCCAAGATATGCAGCAAATTAATATTTCTATTTAACTTCACTTTAATTCTCAGTTGCAAATGGTAGATAAATCAATCATTTAAGTGTGTTTTGGTGAGGTAGTATTTGTATCTAAGAAAGAGGCATTGGTCATTTTGTGAGCGATTTCTAGCATTGCATATAATTTCAAAGTTGTATAAAACATACAGCCTGGATCAACATCATGATTTGATCTAATTGGGTAATTATAATATACATGATGGATTGTTTTGACCAAGGGGAACATTTGTAGAAACTCTGAGCTGGACAGATTAAATATGAGAATTAAAGGAAAATAAAACTTTTATTTCCATCTTCCATAACTCATTCACTACAAGGTAACAGTAAACCTGGAACTTATCCCAGGGAGAAGGGGAATACCCTGGATAGGATGCCAGTCCATCATAAGGTAAACATAAACACTGTGAGAAATTTAGAGATGCAAGATCACCTAGTCATGTGCTTTAGACTGTGGAAGGATACACAAACACGGCAAAAACTTCACAGCCCTAGGACTCCAACCCAATAAATGGGAGGCTTAAGCACTACACACTGAGGCACCATGCTATATATACAGTCCGAGAACTATTTGTACTTAGGTCACATGAAGTGTGTACAAACGCACACACCTGAGCTTCAATGACCACTCTAAACTAAAATAATGTAAAAATTACATTCAGATTTCTGCTCTTGTGTATCTATGCAGCACATTATATTTTCTACTAGAATATTGTTATAATATCAATGTATGATTTTGTGAGTAAGTGTGGGTAGGTGCCCTGTGATGGACTGGCATCCCATCCAGAGTGTACCCCCTATCTTGTACACAGGACTGCCTGGGATAGACTTCAGGTCCCCTGTGACCCTCACCAACACAAGAGGTTAGAAGATGGATGTAGGAAGCACAATCATATTCTTCCAACCAATTAACATAATTATAAATGCAGCAGACTACATTAACCTTTTAAGAGAGTACTTTACGTTGGAGGTTGCCAATTAGTTTTCAGTTGTTTTTCCCACCAGACCTCTTTTTTCAAAAAGTTGTGTAGGATTTGTGACGTGAAAGCTTGTGGTAAAGATTGTTTCATATCTCACGTCACCACCTAGTGGAAGAATGCAATGTGATTGTAATTCTGTTAATATTGACCAATAACCATTGTTTCAGTGATGTGGTATGATGGCACTTATTCAAGTTAAAAAAACTACCTTTAATCATCAGTTTTAATATGACAACACCTTCTTTTCTACCCATGCAGTTCCTGGAAGAGGATCTAGGATCCTAGAATTAATAGTAGACAGAAATTGATTTAGAATCCAGTAAATTGAAAATAATATAAAGGGTGTAACTATGTACGAGCAGGCAAATTATATAATTAAATGCACAAAGAACTATATATTCTACACGGTGTAAGTTATGGATTTTAATGGGACTTTACTAATATGCTGCTAAAATAAATTGTTTTGTGAATTTAAATAAACCTATCCTGATGTGTCATATTTGTATATGTCTTTTAATATCAATTTATTAGCTAATATGTAAAAATATTTAATAGTCAATCCACATTTCTTTCACGCAGCTTTTAGGACAGTAAGAGACTTCCCTAAAGTTCTAATGTTACAGAAATCTTGCTCATACTTTCATCTTTTAAATAGCAAATGACAATTTTTTTGTATTTTTTCAAGGCTGTGTTTACAGGTTAGTCTATTGACTGAAATGGTATCAATGGAATTGCACACCTACTAAAGGCTTTTTGAAGATATTTAGACTACTTTAACCTTGACCCTTCCACTAGGGCCCAGAGGTTTTTATTCCACAGCATGTTACACCAGCTTAGTAATGCTCTTATAAGCAAATAAGACTAATGGTCAATGGGGTCAACTCAAGTCAGATTGAGCTTAGGCTTCTTTCATGAGAAAAAATCCAAGGAATACCATGGAGTTTACTTCTTTGTTTTTTTTTTTGTAAATTTGTTGCTAGGTTTCTGATCTTTTCTCCTATGTTTGAAATATATAGGCAGCTACTGTGTGCTGCAGTACAGGGATTCACTGTTGCACTGAAACAGTGCCAAGGCTGTGCCACAGGCCTGCTGTGTTGAGCAGATAAGTGCTTCCACAAGGAGCATTAACTTCAAACACTGCATCATCATGTGCCACTTTTGAAAAAATCCATCAAATACTGATGTATCAGATACAAAAATGCTCTGGCAAATCAGGAATATAAAGGTTTAGTAAAGTTATACATTGTGTTTAAGATTAAAGATATGACGTACACGACAATGTATAGAAGTTATAAACATCAAATAAAATTTACATAGCGCTAAGAAACTATACATAAGCCATGTTCCTGGGGAAAGAATGCATTCAGATCTTGCCTTTCAATACACCTTAAGACAGGGGTGTCAAACTCCAGTCCTGGAGGGCTGGAGTTTCCCCTCATTTAACACACCTGATTCAACTCCTGGCAACTCCTTGTGCTAATTAGCGCACAGCTCTTGAACTGAATCATTTGTGGTGAAACAGGGAAAGAACTAAGCTACACAGGGCTTTGGCCCTCCAGGACTTGAGTTTGACACCCCAGCCTTACAGCTTTACAGCTTATAGACCCAGTTAAAATAGGATTAACAATATTTCGATTTAGGTTTTTGGTTAATCAACTATTTGTGTAGGAGGAAAAAAGACAAGGCAAAAGAGGAAGGGACTGGATTTGTGAAATTCAAATGTCTAAGGAATAGGTCTGAGGGTCCTTACCAGCCCTTCTTCACCAGGTCTCAGAGAGGTGACAGCCAGATCATTGCCACTTTCGTCAAAAGCATTGATGTCGATGCCCCAGTTAGTGTGTGGCTGCTTAAACCAGTTCTGCAGAACATGCTTGAAGTCGATACTTTGCCAGTGGCCAACCCGGGAATTCAGCTCAATCTTGAGAGAGCGGATTCGGATGTGGCGGCTGCCTTGCTCTGTAACAGGTTTCAGCCTCAGGATCTGCAGGTAGACGGTGGAGGTCTGCTGAAGCGGTCGTAGATACACCCACAACTGGGCCTTGAGAACCTTGGTGAACATAAGCTTGGGGCTAAACTTGAAGAAGCAACAGCTTGGTTTTCCGTCCACCTGCACCAGTGGTTCCGCTGTTGAAGATAAATGGAAGTTATGCACAATGGTGCAAAAACATTGAGCATTATTGATTCAATATTAATTCAACCTCAAATTTTGAGCTTTACCATGCAAACAAAGAAAATGTCTATATAATCTTTCTGTTTTTCTTACTATCAGTGGACAGCCTCAATCTTTTATCAATGTATTTCAAAACAATGTCAATAAAGATATTCTATTTCAAACCATGATCAGATTTTAATTTTCCTTTTATCCTTTTTTCCTAATCCCTTCCAGATTATTTGGAACTCTTATTGTAGTCTATATTATTATTTTAATGTTTTTAAAATGTTATATATTTTAATTACTAGATGATGATTTACACAGCTTGCATGTTCTTAATCATTTATACATATGGATATTTTAAATGTAGTGAAATCCCTTTGTTAATAGTTAAACAGCAATTCTCCTTCTGGAACTGTAAACATTTTCTCCTTGGTTCCTGAATACCCTGTAAACTGTACAACATCTCCATGATACCTGTCCCAAGATTCTGTGGTATATTTAAAATTGTAATTCATCTAATTACACTAAACTAAAATCCTTATTTTGTTAGATTTGTGTAAGAAAACCATTACAATAATAGTTATAAAATCTTGCTCAAAGGAAGCATTGTCAATCTCTTCTAAATCTGGGGTTGCCATGGCAATCTGTCAAGGCTTCCTGGGTCAAAATGTCACTTTGGCATCTCGGTCTAGTTAAGAAATAGGGTCAAGGGTCAAAACTGTCAGTTCTTTACATCCCCAGGGGGCCTGGGGGGTCAGTCCTAATAGCCAAATTGAGTTTGAAGGTCAAGGTCGACTAGGTATTCAGTTATATGGCAATGTTAATACAGGTTTCTTTTCACAAGAGCATGCTACGTATTTTAAAAATATAAACTTCTCACAGTTCTCACCTGGCTCTAACTAATGAGAAAGAAGAACAAGTTCAAATTCATCCAATCTAAAACATTTTAATAAAGCTTATTTATTGTATGAAAGGGAACTTACATACTATATAGTGTAGTGAGAATAAGAAAGCATCCTAACAACACTGAAAAAAATCATGGTGAGATGCAGGCCTGACAGGAAATGACTGGTACTGCATTTTTTGTTTTCCAGGATCATACAGTCATAGATAAAAATACAGTAAATTCATTTTTGGTTAGAAGTATGACAACATAATGTTTACAAATCACAATTTAAATCCTTTGAAATAAATGAAATCATGTATATCAACACAATTTGTAAAAGTGGATGGGAAAAAAAGTTCTAATTCATGTTTATCATACTGTGGATGAGCCACAAATATATTATCAACATAATATCAAATTTGTACAAATAGTACAAATTTGTACATTAGTATTTTCAGGGTATTATTATAATAATCATTATCATAGATTCCTTTTCTTTACAGATAGTTTTATCAAAAATGCCATATAATTTCACCCATTCATACAGCTAGTCCCCACCCTGGCACTGGTGTAACATCTTCAACATTTTAAAAACAATTATAAGGTTTATGTTTTTATTTTATTAGCCTTTGGGACTTAAACTAGCAACATTCAGGTTGCAAATCCATGTACTTAACCACCATATTGCCCAGTACAAGGATTAATCTACCCTTGACAATTATCCCAAGCTGGGGTATTAACTGAGGTTTTGCTTAGAGCACCACCTTCTGGTGCACTGCTTTCAGAGCCTGTGAAAACTTTTCTCAATGGCAGGTTTATTTCATCACATATGTTCTATTTAAATGAGAACATTTCTCGTGGTAACTCACTACATACAGGATCTAGCACCAGTATGATGTAAAATGTGTGGTCGACTGGACCTCAAAACACTCGCCAAAAGTCTTACTTATCCATTACCTTACCAGTTTTTTGCTAGTAGGTGCAGTAACCATTAATACTGACTTGCCTTTGAAACATGGTGGGATGTTTCTTACATCATCATCGGACAGTTTTCACCACATGGGTTTTATTAGGCAGCATAAGTATTCACAAACACTGAACCAATTAAATGCTTGCATATTGTAACAGCCAGACTGCCTTGTGAGTCATTACATCTGTCCATTAGGTGCTTAATAATTTTTTAAAAGCCAGTTTGAAGGCCAAGTAGGAAATATGCAGCAAAGCTTTTAGCAAAATCTCCAGAAAGCAAAAAAGGGAGAATATTTTCGGGTGTTATTTTATGCCGATTTCGTTTCATATTAATTTCTTATTAGTGGAAGTGATTCCAGCCCATGTATTTACTAAAGTGGCCTCTGTTTTTATCATTGTCTGTCACTGGCCCAAAGTCAGCTTTGGCAAAGCATGGTCACCCGTATGTCTGATTACTGTGCACAATAGCAGATATAATAGCTGGAATTCTTTGGTGAATGAAGACCCACATACAGTGTAACAGTTCATCAGACTTTATGTAACTGTAGAAGCTCTAGGCCTTCCTTAAGCTGTCTGTGACATAAGGAATACAGGCTAGGAAATTGGACAGCCATGTCTTAAAGGTCTACAAGGGATTTATGCCGAAGCTGCTTGTGTGACATTAATCTGTAATGACAGACAGTGCAATTTGTGTATGGTAAGCTTAATCAACACCCTAATCCTAGGTGGCAACTCCTACAAATGTTAATTGCATGCTCTCAGTAACACAGTATTTGGTTGGTTCTGAGTGGACACTTCAAGAGTCAACTGAATGACCAAGTAGTGTTTTTTTCCCAAACCAGCACTGAAAGGCAACACAAAACATTGCATGTTATTTTTTGGATTGTCCTTTATTAGTAAAATGTTTTAACTATAAAAAACAGACTTATGGTAGGGCTGTCATTGTTATGTTCATGTTTAAGATTGCGTTTCTCCTCCTTGTTCCGTCATCATGCTGAGTTCAATGGCCTTGTGCCTTCAGTCAGGCAGGCAGAGGAAAGAAACAGTGAGCCAACTGACTTTGAATAGACTGCAAAAAGAAACCGGTCACCTATTGTTAATGTCCAAAACGATACTGCATAATGGAATAAGCAAAAAGGGGATTCTATTTGCATATATATCTATATTTTCTATTCTTAATGGGAAATGCAAATGTGCCATTTTGTGGAAAGTGTGCATTTGGGAGCACCAGTGTTGGATAAATGTGGCTCTAGGGTATCCCCCTGCACCTCAGCAAATTAATCATTGTGACACGTTCATGACCCCTCTAATAAGACAGGGGGCACAGTGCGCCCCCTCAACCATCCCATCCCACCCCAGCCCAACTCCCTCTTTGTTTCTCTCTCTGTCCCATGGGGAACGGAGAGAGAGTGAGGGAGGCAGGGATTGGAGAGGGGGGTAGCTAGAGATGGGGAGTGTGATGTTAGACCCCCTTATTCAGATTGTCCCCTGGGACACTGCCAGGCACAAGACTCCTATTAGGGCTCCGTAGAGGAGCCCCCAAGGAGCCACAAAAGATATCTCCTAATACCCCTTGTTCCAACTGAGTGAGCCCTCGGTTCTGCCAGATAAAGAGACACACACGCACATATGCACATGGACACAGGGCCTCAACGCACTCTCCCAGGACGAGGGACAGGAGCTTAGAATCAAAACCATTGAAAGGGAGACATGCACAGTCCACAAAGAGGCAGATTCAAGACGCTGAACTGGACAGCTGGACCCATGTTCCTTTTATGTGCTCTGATGTGATTCAAATTCTCCAAGATGTCTGCACATTTAGTATGTGTATTTGAAAACACTCCATTAGCAACATAAAGTAAAACCTTGCAAATAACTCCTTCATACCAAATATTTAATCTCAAATTGTTCCTCAACATTTCAAACACTTTTGCAACAGCTACCATGCTTTTTTGCAGAAGTCATGGGTTTTTCTTTGATGATGCCAATGCCTACGATCGAAAAAGAGTTGCAGCTGTTTATATTTGTTGCCTCTTTGTGCTTAAATTACCAAGTTTAGGAAATTAATATTTCTTGTACTCTTCTGTTCTTTACTGAAGTGGTGATCATTCCTACCCTTGTTAATAAAGGTTTACAACATTTCATCCTAGATCACCAAAGTATAATAATTGCACACTACCACTCAGTCCAATGCTTTCTGAAGTGAACTTAGTTTGTGAGTTGCTGCATTTGGTACAATACCTTCTCTGTGTAAGCATGACAATGCGATGCTCTGTGTTAGAGGTATCTCTCACCTCCCTCTCTCTCTACCCCACTCTTCATACTTCAAAATGGACCAGCCTTTCCAGGAGGGGGAGGAAGCCAAGGAGACTCAGTAGATATTGATACACCCTCCCTGCCTCTGCTGTGAGTCATGATGCGAGCTAGGCCTCTCGATTTGTTGTTAAGGAGCTATTGAGCTGAAAGAGAATGTCAACATTTTATAAGACAAAAACTCAAACTGCTGGCAAACTAAGACACTTTATGCTCATTTTATTACAACATGTGTGTGATTCATGTTGATTGACTAAAAGAGTTCTCCCTTAAAACCTAGGTAACGCATTCTTATCCCCTGTATCATATTTTTGACATTTCTAAATACATTTAATTCCTTACCACAATAGCTGATTCAACAAAACACTGAATATTACATATAACCACAAAAATGTTAATATTTTGTTATTAAACTTTGTAATCGATTTTAGATGGCAATAAAAATACACAAAATATGTTTTATTAAATTTTCCAAGATCTGATTTCTATTTTATCCATTTCCAGTAGTGTCCCATTTATTTTAAAATTAAAAGCATAGTCCTGATTTTATTTTCCTGCAAAATTTTCATTTATTATTAACATTTTTAAAGCTCTAGATCACTTCATAATTAAGTAATAATTTCCTATGTTAGTCATACATAACATCTGTTTTGCATTTTTTAAGTACACCTATAAAATGCTCAATGATTACTGTCCCTGGAGAAAAGCACTAGGCTCCTTGTTGCTCCCAGTGGACTGGTGCATTAGCATGTTACTTAACACTGTAGACTGGATGGTAGTGTCTTAAACTTGCTTCAAAGCCAACAAGAAGTGTGCTAACTGACAAGTGCATTCAAGCATTTAACAGCAGAACAACTACTGTGGATCCAAGGTGCAATAATAAGGAATACTGAATGACTGGAGAGCTTTTTCCAAGGGAGTATTATTTTAATAAATCTTTTTAAAGAATCCTGCAGCACCTATACTGAAAAAAACATATGAGCATTATTAGCTTGTGCTGTCTGTTTTTAATGTTTTTAATGGGAAGAGGGTGTAATTTATGTTTGTATATTTCTTTAACTGGAAAAATGTATATTGGGCATCAGCAATAGCAATAACAATTATTACCCTGAGAAAAGGACTTTATGGGGGAGAGACATGGAATCGTGAGAATGGGGAACACAACGTGGAAGGGGTGAGATTCCTGAAGTCACTGGTGAAATTTTGTCCAGGCTATTAATGGACTTTGGTCCCTTTGAAATTTTATTAGCCATAAAATTGACAGCATGTTGTGCTATTTCTACTGCCTGTGCTTTTTAAGGGTTTTATTTCTTTTTAAACAAGCCCCCAAACAGTCAGCACACAAGTTTATGTTTATTCTCTAATAGTCAGAAATAACTGAAAATGGACATAGCAAGTGTTACCATCAAAAGCCTCCCCAAGGAATGTATAAATATATAAAAACCTCAGAGGCTCGTCAACTTAGCATGAATGCAGACCCCTGCTCTTAGGAGAGCCGGACTTCTGCTGTCCTGTCTTTTTAGCGCTCTCCTCTTAATGTTTATGGTTCCTGCACTTTCAGGAAATGACCCTTTTATAGGGTCAACACTATAAAAGACTTGTGTTTTCTGTTTTTTTTTTTTTTTTTTTTTAGTGGGAGTGGTTGGTGGATGAGTGGGGGGGGTAGTGCTGTTTAATCTACTACCGTTTCTCCTTTTCTGCCAAAGAAAGAGACCTGATGAGGTTAATTGGCTCCTCGTCCAATATATCACATTGCTGTGAACCCTGTGACCCTTTTTGTCAATAGGGGGATTTTTCTCCAGTGTGTGTGGGTGTACGTATATGGTGGTGGTGGGGGGGTGTAAGACTCCTTCCATTCCACTTTACCATTACTCCCTATTTCAAAATCGAGAGAAATTTATTGTGTCATTCTTGTACCCCTGAACAATATAACGCACAAATTGCAACTTCAGCATCAGTATATTTAAAACCCCAGTTTATCCACTTGGATGAAAATGCTGAAAAAACACTGCAAACTTATAATGTTACTCCAAGTATCAGTCATGCAAAAGGCGCTTACAAATTCCTTGTTGATTGTGAGATATGAACTGTAATTCATAATGCCCAATGCTGACAGGATGTACTGGCGAGAGTCATATTTAAACAACACTTTTGTGCAACAGCAAATTTGTAGCTTTTGTCAAGGACTGTATTTTTCTTCCTCCAAATAAAACAGGTCATTATATATCTGTTTATCCAGACATAGCTATTGGGATATTTACCATTTACAACTATGGATCAGGTTCAGTGATAAATTAATGATAAACTGAGATAAATTTGCACTATACTGTGTGAGCTTTCAATGCTTTTGTGCTATGCTCCTTGAGTGGGTTACAGTGCTAGGATGTATTATGAATAGATGCTCGATTCCAGGTGTGTGTTAATGTGCTACAATTACCATAAGCTGCCAATTACTGAAATTCAGAAGGGGAAATGACAAATTATCAGCAAACGTTTTCGAATGTACACAGTTCTGGCTGTTAAAGAAAGGGCATTGATGAGAGAGGAAGGCCTGGTTTTAACGCATGGACAAGTGACAAATGAGGGCCTTGCAGGGTCACCACCTCACCAGGGCCAATGCATAAGTTCCAAAACACTTGGCCTGCCTCCTATGGAACACCCATAAAAGGGCAATTTGTACAGGAGCCAGCAACAAACACAATCCATACACATAATATAATAATACAAAATGTGCATGTGTATTATATTATATTATTTGATAATGAATGCATTTTTCATAGCCAAAAGTATACATTACAAATATTCATGTAATGCGTGTGATGAACTATACTTTGCAATATTACATAAATGAAATTACGTTATAAATCACTTCATTTTAATGAAATGTGACCAAATGCTACCTGTATATAATGTGACTGGTGGCTTTTACCTGCATCCTATGTACATGAGAGTATTTAAAGGCATTGTCAGAGGGGAGGGAGCGAGGAGTCATGCAGAGTAGTCATGCTGGATTTGCCTGCTGGTGCTTTTGATATTCTTTAACTGAGGACCAGAAACAGAATTCTCCTTTGGGATCCATTACTGTGCCACAGGCAAGAATGCTGGTTCCTGTTCCCAGAAAAGGCTACTGAACCACTGTGGTGTGTGTGTGTGTGTGTGTGCATGTATCAAGACAAGACTGAGGGGGAAAAGTGTTGCAAAATATGGAGGTGTGATATTCAGTCACATATGTTTCCTTATATAACATCATGCTAACAGTCTTCCAACAAGGATGAGCTTGGGCTGAAGGTAAATATAGACGAACTGATCAACACTTAACATAGGGGGCTACTTCCAAACACTTTTCAATAAATTTTTCTCCATAGAAAATGGAACCATTAGCTATAAATGGAGGTGGGAGACATCGCTGTTTTTCAATAACGGTTTAGTTTTTAATTTTTTTCACTATGAGTTCACCAAAACTTTATACTAGTAGACGGTCACAGGCAAGTTGAAGACAACATTTCACTTAGACGGAGGCAGGCAGAAACCGGCATGTAAAGGAACAGTAAAATACTATAAAGAAAGAGCACAGCGGAGCTGCTTTCAAACACGAAATACACCCAACAAAGGATTGGACTCAAATGGATACAGAAGCAAGCTGACCTTTCGCATTTCAAACAAGCAGAAACAGCTGAATGTGGTGGCTATGGCCTTGAGAGATAAGTTCATCATCACACAAATGAGTGGAATGGATATGCCAAGTGCAACTGCCTTGAAATGGAAGAGATTATAAGAATGAGAAGCCAAGGAGTCCAAGTCTACATTTAACATTAGGTCCCAAAATCCTAGAATTTTAATAAAGAGATGTTTCAAACTTTGTCATTAATTATTATATTTATTGAAACATGAAAAGGTATTTTTACCTTTATACAAGTTAAAACACGACTTAAAATACTGTTAAGGATACTTAGATGCAAAGGATATCACCAAGGTAATTTCAGTGTTGACTGCTATAGTCAGACATGTATCTGCAAAAATGCACATTTCAGTAATAATCTATACTCATTAGCCACTACTAACTCAACTTGTATCCAATAAAAAAATTACCTTCACTCACTTTGACAGCCAAGGACAGAGGTGAATGATTGTATTATTTATCCATTCTCTTAACATAGGTAAAATTTGCTGAATTCAGCACAAGATGTAAAGCGTAATGGTTCCTTGTATTCCATGATCACTGATTCTTATTTCCAGCTGTCACGTTGGATTGTTACAGGTAGTCACAATTACGTAAAAAGGAAATAAAATATGATAGAGTTGTATTTATTTATAAATAATCATTTAATAGAAACATTAAACTTACTCAAAATGATGCACAACACCAAATACTGCAGCGTTCTTCTTACAGTTATGACTGTTTATATCAGCAGAATAATATCGCTCAGCCCCCTCCCCTTTTTTATAGCAATGAACAGTCATCTGTAAACGAGATGTAGCCTAAGGGTGTCATGAAATCTCACAAGGCAGTGGAACCGGCGCAAGTTCATTATGCATTTGAGAACCGGCACGACGTGGACTGTGTAACAATCGACGAAGAGGTTAGTTAAGGGAACACAAACCTACCTTTGTTCACTCTTGGAAAAAAACGGATTATTTGCTCGGCTTTTCGTCCGCCTTGTGCAGAATACATTACGTGTGTAAATGTTGTTGAACCCCAGCGATTCTCTGCTGAAAGGTCACACACTCCCCTCGACCCCAACTGTTTCTCGGGCTTTGTGTCCTCAATGAAAAAAACGAGCTGTGCCTATAAACTTCGCATTTAAAAAGGCAAGTGCTGTCGAGAGGGACTGCTGCATGAGGAAACAATGGCAGCTTTTCGGACACACTTTTTCTCAGTGCGCGGAACAGCAGGGGATCCGGTTAGAGCCCGCTTATAAAGCGCTGATCGAACACAGCTGTCGGCTCTACTAACATTTCTAAAAAATATATATCTGATACATGGTGTTGCAGACTGTTTTTGAACCGGAAAAAGAAATGGCAGCTTTACATTATTTGTACCTTCTATATTCAAACACCTGTTTCTGTATTTATAATGAAATTATATAACCGTTTTCGACTTTGAAATTAAGATATGCCAATAAAAAGATAATGTAACGCATAGGAAAATGTACACTACAAGTAATTACTGCGATGAATTGAATGAACGACAGAGGCTCAGTGCTGAATTACTGATACTGATTTATGAACTCGTTTCCCATGTTGACACTGTGTTCACTATTCAAAATGCGACGGTCCTAATTAGTGTCAGTTTTTAAAACTAATCGGAAACCTTTATAAGCTTCAAAATGTCAAACTTCTGTAACCGAATAGTAAATTAAGAGGGATGGAAGACAAAGGTGTATGTTATATTAAAGCTTATACGGAGTTTATGGTTAGCCTTCCAAAAGGATTCGGGCGTTTGTATAAGACCAGTTTATGAATAGGGGCCATTGATTGATGTCAGTGCGGGTAAAACTGTCTCAAAAGTAGCTATCTGGTATTGATGCAATAGATCCTACAACAAAAATTAAAGACCAACGAGCGGTCACTGTCAAAGGAAAGACAATATTTGTGCTGTGGACAAATTGTCAGCATTCACTAAAGCAGAGGAGAGCTCGTCTCTCTGCCAAGAACCTTGCAGAGCATCCTTCATTTATCGAACTACATGTCACAACGTCAGACGGGCAGAGCACGCTATAATCACTTGTAAAGGTATTAATGATACCATTTTGTGCAGCAGAAGCGATAATAGCCTAATATAATGCAAGTATATATTTTTAACAGATAACGTTTATTGGGAATGTCTTATGAGTTTATTTAACTATAACTAATCAATGTAATCATAAAATTGATATACAGTGTGCCGCATGCTTTTAGATGTTGATTAATTGGAATATTGATTTGTCAAGTTCACAGTTCACACGGTCTATTCTTATTTTGACAACCATAGCAAACAGATGGCTTTGCGGACTGTCATTCATCTTAATAACAAAAATTTAAAATTATAAATAATATTAAATCCGCCCGACTAAAATCCACAGACCACTGTTTTAATTATACATTTCGACAAAGCTACGTACAAATAACATAAAGTAATTGTTATTAAATTTGTCCACCAGCCTACAAATAATAAACTGTTTAAGTAAGTTACAGTACTCACGCTCCGAAGCCATTGTTATAACCGACTCGGTAGTTGCGTGATACTCATCCTCTTCCGTGAATTCATCCTGTGAAGAAGCGTCACCCTGGAAGTCATGATGGTCCAGGAGCTGCTGCAGCGGGGGCGCTTTAGGGAGCAGCTGGTTCACCACCTCACGGCTTATGTTAGGCGCCTGCTTGAGCCGCAGCTTGCTGAGGATCTGGGATTTGATCGTCTCCAGCCTCAGAACCTTGCTCTGTTCTCGCCAAACGCATGCTGAGCACTCATGCGCACCCGTTTCATCTACCTCTATAAGTGACAAACCGGCTTCTGTGGGTATCTCGCTTGCTGGTGGAAAGAATAGGTGAGGCTCGTCACTCCCGGATAGTCCCAAAGAGATGAGGACCATCAAACACAACAAAAAGTTATATTTAGGCATGATGCTGAATGGCTGGTATCGGTCTTCCTTGTGTCCTCCCGTTTTCTTTTCCTAATGCCTTGCTCCAGCGTATTTATTTTCTCCTTTTAAAGATACCGGTGATCTGCGGCAATTCCAGTTTAATTACTTTCATGAATGATACCTTACGTTTTAGTGCAGAAGTATGAGCACAGTGGTAAATGTTATTAGTATGCGCTCCAGCGTTTATCTCTTCAATCACTCGAAATTAAATTCTTCAGTCTCTTAATTGAATTGATTTGTTTTGGTTGTACCAACATGGAATAATGAAATCTACAACGTTCATATATTAAGATGAGTGAATGAAAAGTGTGCAAGCACGTCTAAAAAGGGCCGTTTATATATCACAGCTGCTCAATGTCGTAATTCGTCTCTATTGGCTGAGAAAGCACAAAAGGCTCTCGGGTCTGTCACCAAGTCAAGAGCGAGAGGGAGGGAGTATATGCGGAGAGACAGAACGAGTTTGTTCGGTGTTTTTTTATACCTTGCAACATAAAAATGCCATAATCTGATATGCGTTTTACAGCACTGTATAGACTACGAAAAAAAGAGCACAAATGTGTAAAAGTGTAAAATATAATCAAACGATTTATTTCGCAATATAAGACGTTAAATTGTAGTATATCTACATTTATGTCATCTGGACCAACGTGTGAGTCTCTCTCAACCTGTTACTTCACCAAGTTTTAAATTGATAAGACAAACCATACTAACACACTTTCATTTGTAGTCGCAATATTTAGAAAAAAACAATTAGTTTCATAATTAGAGTATGATATCAAAATTTAAAGCTCAGTTCAACTGGCAACTGTAATATACTGTCTTCGTATACAATTCAATTGCATTTAATTTTACAATGCTGAATTTTGCGTCATTGATTTACTTGATGTACAGGATACAGAAGTTACGTGTATGGGTAAATCGTTTCTATATGACATCGTGAGTAAGAAGGCTAAGCATGCAGTTAAACTATGAGTTTATATACTGTTTTTGAGAGAGAAGTAATGGAGGAGTTATTAAATTCAGTTCCTCCCTTTGGATCAAAAGTTACATTACTGGTTTAAAATAGATGATTAATTGATTTTTAATTAGTATTATTATTACATATGTTCCATCAGAAACGTATTGTGTGCTAAATATTTTTCACCATACTCAGATCCTGTCTTAAGAGGTTCCTGTTTGCAGATCTGACTAAGGACATCAGGTGGCGCTATTGTTCATATGGTACAAGTCATACACATTAAGGAAAAGATAACAGTAGCAGAGTTCTGCACCCGTGAAATTATCATTATAAAAATTTAATCTGCTACCACATAAATACAAAGTATCTAGGACATGCCGCAGTCATCATTGGTGAATACAATTAAAAAATCATTAGCAAGTCTATTACAAAAGAATAAATATAGCGTACAGCAGACATGCATAAAACATTGAGAAAAAAATATATAAAAATTTTATAAAAACTCCAAAAATCTGCTTTTACATTTATGGAAACATCGAATATTAACACATTTAAATACAAATACCTTCTTACCCTTTTGAGAATTCTTAGTTTGCATAATTGCGATAAAGCAAAATAGTAATAATTTAAAAATCTAAGTGATGTATTATGTTTGGGAAGTTTCTTCAAAATATTTATTTTCCGTGCGAGTAGAATATACGGCTACATGAGTTGCTATGTTGTGAAGCACGCAGCCATTTTTTTTAAAGGGGGACCACATATATTTGAATGTCTCTTTCTGCTAATTAGTGAATGTTTAACAGGAGTGCACAGGAATTGTTCGGAACCAGAGAGGGGCAAATATGTCTCCCGCAGAAAGAGCCCGTTAGACTTTGAACTCTTAACTGATAAATTAACATCAGGACAAAAAGGATTTTTCTGGCACTACTGACAATGTTATTGATTAACCATAGTCTGTGTTTTCAAGTTTGAGGTATATAATTTATAACTTCCTACTTCTATTAGGTGTATCTCTACATAAAGGTTTGTAATCAGGTGTTCCAAGTGGTTATGACTCATAGTGAATAATGACAGCAAGAATTTGATTTTGATAGGCCCCAGGCACTTTTTTTCATTTCACATTGCTTCTGTGTTTAACTAGCTGCCTAGTGAATTTTTCCATTTCATTAGCCACACATAGACATTAAATGCAAACTTCAAATTCTCAGGTTTGTACATCCAAATATAAAGGTTTTTTTGTGGTGGCAAACCAGGGTGGACGTGCCTAGTATTCAAATTCCTTTCCAAAGCAAAATTTGAAAAATTCTGTGTAGAATTGACAGGAGGTACAAACCCCAAACCCTCAGAACTGATTGTACCACAACACCCTCTGTCTTGATCAGTGTGCTAAGCAGAGTGGGGATTTTCACACTTTAAGACTAGACAGTCTCTAAATTCTAAATACCCTGCATATGAACACTGAATACGCCACCAATGGACACTAATTTCTTAATCAGAAAGAAAATAAGGAGTGAGTCATAGACTGTAGAATATAGGCAAAAATGAATACGAATAAGTATTGTATCACCGAAGCTTTGGCTATAACAATTACAGTAGTACAGTAGGCCTATGTAGTTAAAGTATTAGGAAGCAAGCCATCTTTGTTGTAATACAAATCTGGAGCTATCTGTATTACCATCACTAATTTTATTATCATCATCTGTAAATATTTCTTTATTTCCATAATAGTACAATAGTCTGTTTTCTGGATAGTCTATTAGTCTACTGTGTATTTAAAAAATTTGTTTTCAGCATGTTGCTCTATGTGTATTGTCTTTGCAATTTGTCTGTTTTGCACTATATGAAAGTTTGTCTACATCCTACATTCTTACTGCTGTATACACCAGAATTTCCCCATGGAATCAATAAAGTCAATTGTAAGTAATCTTAATTACAGTGTTCACTGATTTGTGATGTAATTGAAGGAAGGAACTTTCTTATATCACCGAAGTCAACAGCCTGCATTATACAAACCTTAAAATGATCGCATACATTCTTTTTTCTTTTTTGTTTCAGCAGTTATGTACACTGTACAGTATAAATAATAAATAGTGAGGTCAGCCTAGACATAAATAATGTTCTAACAGTACACGGAATACTGTACTTTGTTTTATTAAGAAGATTTCAATTGCCAAATGCCAGCATAAATTTAAAAGACAGATATAACATGCGCAGGATTTCTTGAGAAAAAATCCATCAGCAGTTTTCCATTGTAGTACCTCCATATTTCTGGAGCTCAGATGTCACAAGAATTGGTTTTGTATGGTATGTAAGAAACAGTAATTGTAACTAAAAGTTATCAGTTCACATTGGAGAAGCTCTACACTGTACTATACTGGTGTTGACAAGCTATCTTAATTGTTTATATTAGAATATCAATTTTAATAAACTGTTAAAGACTAAGTTCAGATGTTGTGTCCACATATATGAAATCATTTCGTATGACCTTAAATCCTACCATTGTTAACACCCACTAAAGCAGCAGCTGTAAACCAGTACTGTTAGCCACTGAGCTTCAGTGCTTGCATGCAAAGCGATGTAAACTTTTATTATGAATTACTTTAATTTTTCATGTTTCATAAATTAGAAAGCGAAAGTAAGCCTAACGACTCCGGATACACAAACTGGATTAGCTTTAAAATGTGTAGTAGGACTTGCATTTTATATCGTAGCAGCGTATTACAGAAACCAAGATGTCAAAAGACACTTGTAACTAGCTTTAAAGTTACGGCTAAGCCTCTATCATCCCTCTCTTTCAGGACGGTCTCTGCTGCCCCACACAAACCGATTTCATAGTCACAGGTTCACCTGAAATTCCTGATCACGCTACACTGTGGCGTATTTGGTGGTCCTTATATTTGTCATTATCAAAAAGCAAACTTGCCGGTCAATCAACATCATGCATCGAATACGTCCATATTCCTTACATGTATATTTGTGAATGTAATTCAGTGCGTTGCATTCCTTTCCCATGTAGGTCGCTGTGACAGATCGTGATAAGTGAGTTAAAGTTTGAACTCAGTGACTTCGAACCACGTGCCTCTGTCATAAAATTATATAAGAACTGAATGGTGACGCCCACTGTATTAAACAGGCAATATGGCGGCAGCCGCTATAAGAAAACTGCAATGTAGCATTATATTAACCTTTAAGATCTTTTGATTTTTTAAAAATCCCCGTGAAATTATTATCAGTTAGTTATTTTGATAAAATGGGTGAACTGTTAACCGTGCCGCATCGCCTTATCTACGTAACCATTTAATCGTTTTCTGATTGATTGAGATCTGATTGATTTTTCTTTCTCGTATATGGGTTTCTCTTCTTGCATCTTATTAATTACATTATTTTATTATTAAACTATCTAATTATAAAATTCTTAATAAACGTCTGTGTCTGGACTGAAAAGACAATCTCCTTCTCTTTCCCGTAGAGAGCATTATGTAACATGTTCCTTATTCCGTAGCTTGTTGAATTAAAGTTGGTTGTTTAATGAAAGTCCTTATCACAATAATTAAGTGCTACTGAAGATGAACGCCGGTATTCAGAGGTCAATGAGGAGAAAGGAAAGATTTTTCACATAACTCATTGAAGCATGTTAGCTGGCTCTTATAGCATTATTAATTATAGTCATGTTGGAATACATGTACCCGAACCCATATTTTGCCCTAAATGTAAAGATTTTCCTGGTTGTTATTGTTGCAGTCGTTACAATGTATAGGCCTTGTACGCTTGTAATGTATTATCTACCTGACTTTATACATAGCGTTGGGAAGGATAAATAAATGCAAATGAAAATATACATGTTCGCAAAGTCCTGGTGAAAGTGGGTTCGCTAAAATAGCGCGCCGATGACTTATAGGATTCAAGTATTCATGTGAAACATTAAGTGGAATACACTGCGACCAAATATTTTGCATACGTACTTTTTTATAAGTATGTCCATTTTAAGTAAAAGGGGTAACGCGTGTACTGGTCTTATAATTGTAATTTAAGTATGCTTAAGTGTACATATACTGCGTGTCTTTTTATACATTCCCTATGCAATTTTAATTATATTTTCTGGTTTGTAATTCTTTAAAATGTTGTAAAACACCAACACATTTTCTTTAGCAAGGGTCTAAGCCTGCTTTTGTCATAGGTATCCGTAGATATGAACTACTTATCCGGTACCCTCTTATGAGACCAAACAGATTCTATACTCAACTGAAGATTATGTATCCAACCACCTGGTGTGAAGGGTAGAAATAATTCAGTTTCATCCCTCATGTTTTTCCAGAATCATTTGGGGATATAGAAAATTCATTTTAAATTTTCAACTTTTGTGCCAAGGAAGGGGAAAGGAGCTTTCTGAAATCTAAAGAAAGATCTCAGTAAGAAAGCAGCGTCCACACTTCACCAAGAATTTGCTTCTTCAGAATTGCAGTTCATTGGTGAACCATGGAGTTACTCTGCTGCAGGGAGGGAAAGCAGGGCGATAAGGAAGCCTTTTCACTTCCTGAGCTGTAAGTTGTTTCCCAGGGAGATGAGGTATTCAGTAGCAGAGAAAGAATGTCTTTAAGTAAAATCGGCCGTTGGCTCTCTGTGCTGCTACCAAATGGGGGGAATTTTATATTAGAGATCTCTGCAGCGGCTTCATAAAATGCAGGATGCCAATGTGTACATCACTCCTAGTGAATGCCAATGACTGTATTGTTGTGAGGAAGGTAGTCTTAGGGCAGCCCCCACACTGGTTTAGCTTTGCAGTGATGCTGTACCCAGGGTGGCAACCAGATCAACTGCAGTCCAGATTCAGAAGGTCCTGCTGCTCCTTTAAATTTGGCTCAGACTCGAGTCATATCGAGAATATATAAATAAGTTATTCTGATAATGTATTAATTTGTAATTTAAGGGAATTTCATTATTGTAAGTGACATGTTATTAGAAAAAATTAAGCTACATTTTTTTGGGTTACATTTTCAAATGACACAGGAATGAAACATTTGAATATCTTTTTCAACTAACTTATAACAACCAATTGTAATCAGTGTCACAGGCCATTAATGACTCTACCACCTCAAATCACCTTTCTGGAGCTGGCTGATTTTCCTATCACTAGTGATAAATGATTAAAACCGTAAATTTCATTTGGCTTGTTGCACCTCAGTCAGCTGCTGATGTACTTTAATATATTATACTTTTAATCTCTGTCCATGTCCATTACTCTGAGTATGAGCATCCACTAAGGGAATGCAAGATCAGGTGCACAGGGTAATAATGGTCTAATTTACAAAACACGATATTACTTGCCCAAAAAATATTTGTAACACAGATATGTGAGGAAAGGGAAATGTGTATAATATAAATGGATATTTCATATAAAATTGCTCAGTTTAACTAAGGGATTATTTGACTGTAAAATCAATCTACTTATTACATTTGAACAAAGTTTGAGGTAAAAACCCTACAGTAACATTCATCCATCCATCCATCCATCCATCCATAATGTTAGGGCATGTTTATGATGAGTCTTAGTCAGCTACAATCAACTAGTTCAAGTATGAAGTTATTCTTTTTACATTGTATATAACTGAACTGAGAGAAAGCTATGGATATATCGAGTCTACTGTCAATATCATTAATGCTTTTAAACCTAAAGCCTTGTTTTAGAGAATGAACAATAAAAACTCACTCAGTACTGCCATCACCTGGCAAACTACAATTGTAAAAAAAATCTCTCCAATCATACAAGCTATATTCCATGTGCAATTTTGTTTATTGCATGCTAAATACATTTTTTGCAATAACACAACTTCTTAGATACTATCCGCATTCTGTATATATCATAATTTATATTAGGTATTATCTATATCCTGTACTTCCCTCCTTTTGTCTGGTTTTATTGTCTTTGTTACTATTCTTTTTTCTTTTTTTTTGTTAAGCACTGACAGAGTAGCAGCAAAATGTGTTCTATGTGTCAGAAAATAATCTATAAAAACACTAGCTGTAATTCATCTTGACAATTATTGAAAATATTAAATTATTAAAATTGTCTCAAAATATGTAATATTCAAATCATTCCATACCCAAATATGATTGTGTAACAAAACAGAAAGCTTGGGAGGGACCTAGTTGTGAACAACACAGTTTATTCTCAATCAAGCAGGCAGGACTGGGATCAGGCAGGATCGTGGTCGGGGTTACATTGCAAGAGGGTCAAGAGTCAGAGGGATCAGTCCTCATAGGGGAAGCCGGGGAACTGGGACAGGATGGGAGCACGGCTGGAACGATGGGTCAGGGCTAAACAGGAGACAAAGCAAGCACGCTCAGTATGTGGCATTCAGCATGAACACTACCTCGCGCTGTGTGCAAGGCAGCCTAGGGTTTTAAAGGTGAGCAACAGGTGTTGCTACTCGGCTGGGATGGTTTGACGTGCTCAAGAGGGACACAACCTCCCCTCCCCCGACAGCCACCTCATGGAGGCCGAGGATGGCGCCTGAGCCAGCTCCAGGGCCAAGGGGTAGGCTTGTTCTGGTGGAACTGGACTACCAGCAATAGGTCGAGAATGTCCACCACAAGTACTCAGTTCTGCTCCTCTGGACCAAATCCATCCCATTCCACCAGGTACTGCAGTTTACCCCACCGATGCCAGGAGTCCAGGAAGGCCCAGACTGCGAAGGACTCACTGTCATCCAACAGAATTGGGGGTGGAGGTCTCTCGATGTCCCCCTGAAGGGTGGGCCATACTGTATCGAACTGGTTTCGGGAGGGACATGTGGAAAAACAGCAAAATCCAGTAGATACAGGGCAGTTGCAGGCGGAAGGTCACAGTCCCGATCTAGTGGATGACACGGAACAGGCGGATGTACTTAGGGGCCAACGTACGACAGCCAGGGAGGTGAAGGTTCCTGGTGGACAGCCAGATGCGCTGGCTGGACTGGAGGGCTGGTCTGGGGTGAAGGTGGTGGTCGGCCTGCACCTTCTGCCTGTGGGACCAAGCTTGGAGTAGCTGATGGGCTTGCTTCCTCACAGTCTGGCTCCAGTGGTACCATTCCTCAACTGATGGGACCACATTGGGCAGGAATCCCAGGGGAACAAGAGTGGTTGGTACCCTGGGAAGTACTGGAAGGACATGAGGTTGGAGTCTGGCTGGGGACGGGAGTTCTGGGCGTACTCTGTCCAGGGCGGGTAGAGGGCAACGGATTAGAGGTACATAGTAGCTAGAGGGTTTTTGTGACCTCCTGGTGTGTCCTCTCCATAACACCATTCGTCTGAGGGTGGTAACTGTAAGACATACTAAGAGAGATGTTAAGGCTGGTGCAGAAAACCCAAAAGACCCTTGCAGAAAACTGTGCCCCCCCCGTGTGACACAATGTCCTTGAGTACAGCATAGTACCAGAACACCAAGGCCAGGAGGAGGTTGGCCAGCTCAGAAGCAGTTGGGAGCTTGGGCAGGGGTACCAGCTGGTACATCTGCGACAAGTGGTCTACCACCATGAGGAAGGAGGAAGGACAGTGATAAAGTCCATGGCCAGGTGCAATCTGGGATGGTCAGGCATGAGGAGTGGCTGGAACAAGCTGGCAGGCTTCTGATTGCTGACGTTGTGTTGGGTGCAGACCGGGTAGGACAACACAAACTCCTGTACTTCTTATCTCCAGTCGGGCCACCAGTAGTGATGGGCAAGCAGGGAAGCAGTGACAGCAATATCAGGGTGGCCGGGGCCGAGGGAGATGTGCACCCACTGTAGTGCGATAGAGCAGAGGGCAGTGTGGACAAAAAGCTTGCCAGGAGGGCAGTCAGTGGGTGCAGGCTCCTGGTGCTGGGCTTCATGAAGGGTACTTTCCAGGTCCAAGGTCACCAGGCTCAGGAAGCAGAACTGTGGGAGAATCGGGATGGGATTGCCGTGCACCACCAGGGGTTCAAATTGGCATGACAGGGAGTCTGCCATGAGGTTCTTTGCCCCAGGGATGTAGGAGACCTTGAACTCAAACCTGGTGAAAAAGAGGGCCCATTGGTTATGGTATTTGGCTACCCTCATATATTCCAGGTTTGGTGCTCGATGAGCACCAGGAAGGGATGCACTGCGCCCACCAACCAATGGCACCACTCCTCAAGGGCAAGCTCTCAGCTCCCAATGTTATAATTCCTCTCCGCTGGAGTTAGCTTCATGTGAGCAGTCTCTCCCTGTCTCTTCCTATCATTGTGACAGGATGGGCTGACCCCTACCTCTGAAACATCAACTTCCACGATGAAGGGCGGTCAATGGGTTGGCTGCTGGGGGACAGGTCAGGTCAGGTCAGGTCGGGGAGCATGCGCTGGTTCAGCGCGTTGCCGTACCCACCACATGACGAAACGCCTCAGGATCCCAGCTGGCAACCCCCCAGGCAGACACGCAGTCCCGTCTCACCCTCCGGAGATGGCCATCCATCTGCTGCAGCCAGGTGTTACGTGGGCGTCCCCTTGGCCTGGACCAGCCGCTCGGGTCCATGGCAATGAGGATCCTGCGAGCTGGATCACCCTCAGGGAAACGCGTCACATGGCCATAGTGCCGTAACTGACGATCCCTCACAATGCAGGTAATGTACCTCATTCGGGACTCCCCTAGCAACCGCTCATTCGACACAATCTTAAACCAACGGTACCCAAGGATTTTCTGAAGAGACACAGTACCGAAGGAGTCCAGTCTTCATCTTAGCACACTGGAGAACATCCATGTCTCACAGCCATATAGCAAGACAGGGAGCACCAGGACTCTAAAGACTTGGACCTTCATCCTCTTGCAAA
>JAAGVU020000084.1:1965578-1994200 GCA_011763525.2 Mormyrus iriodes | reverse complement strand
AGTTATATTAGATATATTATGATTATTCCTTTAATATTAGTATCATATTTCTAAAATACGAACACTGCAGTCACGCGTCATTTGCATTCTGGTAATGTTTACATTCTCAGCTGATTTCGGCCGATTTGGCAGCCATCTGCCAATAGCGTCCTGTGTATGAAATCAACAGGGCAAACCAACTGAGGAAGCATGTACCAGAAATAAATAGACCCATCGTCCGCAGAAATCTGCAAACCAGCGAAAAACCCGTGATATATATTTAGATATGCTTGCATATAAAATCCGCGATACAGTGAAGCCGTGAATGTTGAAGTGCGATATAGCGAGGGATCACTGTATTGATTCTCTTTCTCTCATATGTCTTTGAAGATTCTGAACAACAGCTGTGGTGTCTGTCTCCTCTGTTTATAGCATGTCTGCTGTTGAACTGTCCACCCCTCCTGCCTTCCTTCTTTTCATTGCTTTGATTGCCATCTTCACCTCCTCTAGTACTGGCGGTTTGTGTTAATATCTAGATCCTTTTCTGCTGGTGATATCTCTAAGCATGTTGCCACACAAACCACACAATAAACCACCTCAGGGATGAGAACCCAAGTGCAGCTATGCAGCTGGTGATACCTCAGCACCACACTGGTTCAAATGGAGCAGTTGCAGGTTAAGGGCCTTGCTTAAGCACCCAACAGAGTAGAATCACTCCTGGCATTCATGAGATTCAAACCAGCAACCTTCTGGTTGCCAGGGCAGACCTCTAGCCTCAGAGCGGTATCAGTGCATACTCCTAACCCTCATATTGCTAACATGGCAGAGCGGTCTGGTCCGTTCAAGGTGGCCTTGAAGTGCTCTTTCCACCTTGCATTCTTCTCTGTCTTGCTGGATATAATGCTTCCCTCCTTATCCTTTTCCAGTCCGTCGCTGTTATTGTAGCCACCTTTGAGTGCTTTGGGGATTCTGTGCAGTGTCTTGAGGTCTTGTTTTCCTGCTGCTTCCTCTGCTTCTTCTGCAAGCCTCTCAGTGTAGGCTTTCTTGTCTTTTTTGGCCAACTTCATCACCTCTCTGTCCAGTTCAGAGTATCTTTCACTTAGTTGGTTCTTGATCTTTACTGATCTGCTGGAGTTGATAATCTATTTTACTTCCTTTCTGGTGACAGTTTTTCCCGGGTCTCTGTCTTAAGCCGAACTTCTTTTTTTCTCCTGCCTAAATTCAATGATTTTTTTTCCCCCCTGCCTCTCTGAGAGCTTGGTTAAAAGTGTATATGTTCATCTCTTGTTCTTCTCCCAGAACTCTGAAGCAGTTCTTGAGCTCGTCGTCTTCTCTCTTGCCCTTTTCTTTTTTTGCATAATTTGACGGTAATGATATACACAAGAATACTGTGATCATTTCCTATATCTGCCACTCTACAAATGTTTACATCTTGCAGCGAGCTCCCATTTCCCGATGATGAAAATATGATCAATCTGCTTTTTAGTAACTCCATCTGGTGAAGTCAATGTAGTTATGTAAATGTTCTTATGTTGGAGCAAATTCGCTCTTACAGCCAGGTCGTTTTCCTGGCAAAAGTCACACAGACGTTCCATTGTTACTGACGATGCCACAGCCTTGTCCTCTCATCACTCATTCCCTCATTGTCATTATCTCCAACTTTGACGTTCAGGTTTCCAATGATCAGTTGCATGTCATGCAGCTTCACTTCCTCTGTTGTAGCTTGTTTGTCAAAATCGTCATTATCTTCTTCATCAGCATCTTCTGTTGGCACATGACATACTATAACTGTCAGCTTGGTGTACCTTGAATTGAGTCTAGCCTTGAGAAGTCCCAGTCCAATAGCCATCCATTCTTCTTATTCTTCTTATGAGGGAAGCCCCTTCTGTGTGTTGGTTGTTTGTTCTACCAGAATACAGTATGCTGTGGCCTGGCTGTAATTTCCTCTTTCACCACCTGGGCAGGTTTGTTGGACTGATATAGTGTTCTTACATTCCAATTTACCACTTTGGTTCTCTTCATTGTCTTCAGGGAATCCACCATCAAGATGTCAGCTCCCTGTTGACCTGTCATCTGTCCAGTCTCCTGGGGTTGATTACTGATTGATTGATTCCGATAAAAATTGCCTTGACTTAATCTCATCTCATTTTATCTGTTGTGTACAGTGAGTGGATTTCAACAGACAGTTGTCAAAATAGTTCTAATGTTGTAACTTTTTTTTTTTTTTTAGGGTTTTGTGGTTGCAGTCCTATATTGTTTTCTGAATGGAGAGGTATGTATATGTTTAAATGCTGAAATATCTGTATTCGCACAAATTTTGTGTTATATACTATACAGAATACAGAAAGTCAAATGTACTTTTAAATGTGTGACGACATAACTGTGCATAGGGGTTTTATTATATATAGCACCACCGCTAAGATTGACCACCCCTGCTCGTTTGCCACCCCAGGTGCAGGCAGAGATCAGGAGGAAGTGGCGGAGGTGGCGAATGGAGAGATTCCTGGGCACCGACATGAAGTACCAGCACCCCTCCAATGGCAACAACTTTGGCACGCAAATCTCTATGCTCACCAGGTGCAGCCCCAAGACGCCCCGAGCCTCTGCCTGCCAGGACGAATTGATCTGACATGATGCTCTTCATCAGCTGATGTCTGTTTCCTTGTTGAACCAAGTGAACAGAGCACAGGGAGAGCAAGGGACCAGAACTGACGTAAACAAAATGATCTGACAGCAGCCTGCATCAGGAAGACCCTCCCGGTTAAGATTGTGACGTTAGCAGATGCATTTGAACATTTCATACTTTGTCAATTACACAGATCGCATTTTCAGCTATGCGTCAAACCCCAGGCAAACTACTGACCGCATTTCACTTATATGTAATGCGTCAAGCTGCTCCAGAATGAAGGTGCTTATGTGAGCTTTTGTTCTGAACTTTTTGTAGATATAAAATTCAGCTGTTTCCACTTATTGATAAATAATGCAAATATTAACAAAGCAATTCCGGTATTTGCCTCATAGGCACATGACTTATTAGCAGGGAAGAAGTTCAGTAATCTGTATTCTATGGGACTGTCATATGGGACTGTTCATTCATTACACTCTTCATGTACTGGTACCCCCCCCCCTTTTGAAAGTTCACTGCGCTTCACTTTTACAAAAGACCTATATTAGTACCTGTTTTCGCTAGCCAAAAGAAATACAAAGACGATTTTTGCTTTTTTACGAAAAAGGCAAAAAGCAAAAATAGCATTCGATGTTTGTTTTGCAGCACACCGTTATAGAGGGTCAGACCAGCCAAACCGGCTACTTTCCCAGGAACTACAGTTAGCATCTCCTCATCAAGCTGCCATAGCGGTGCTTCAGTTCGACTTATGTAGTCCATCCGTTAGCACAGTGTCTCTTAAGCTGCATACATTATTTGTATCATTCCTGCTTTTACTATATGTTATTGTTGTTTTAGATTTCATAGGAACACTCTTATTTTTGATTGCGGGGGAAACTGCATATTGTACCACAGCTGAAGTGAAGGTCAGTCATGACAGTTTATATTACTGTTCCCAGTTATCATATTTGGAAATGAATAATCTGCTGGGAATATTACTGGAGATTTTTATATAAACCTATAATATTTTGGAGTATACAATACTAGTTCAAATAGGAGTGTAACTAAACATTAATTACTGGTTTTATTGCACATTTTCTAATTTCTAATACATTGTCTGTGGTTGTCAATACAGAACACTCCTATATTACTGAACACACAAAACCCTACTTTTTATTAACTAGGGTCTACCTCATTATTATATCACAACACGAAATGATTAATTAGTAAATCTATTAGAGAATCTATAGAGTTTATTGGCCTGGAAGTCTCAGCCAGAGGAAATTTTTACTACTCATAGCTGGCTCTTCAAAAGTTCGGGGAGACCAAATTGAGATTTGTATTTTAGCCTCATTTTAGTTTCCATTTTGTCTGATAAGTTTCTCCTAAAATTCATTAGGAGAAATAAAGTAGACATACATCACGTTGGACTATTCTGAAGTGGCCTTCTATGAGCCCTGATCTAAATGCTATCAAACATCTGTGGAAGGAGCTGAAACATGCAGTCTGGAGAAGGCACCCTTCAAACCTGAGACAGCTGGAGCAGTTTGCTCACGAAGAGTGGACTAAAATACCTGTCGACAGGGGCAGAAGGCTCATTGAGAGTTACAGGAATCGCTTGATTGCAGTGATTGCCTCAAAAGGTTGTGGAACAAAATATTAAGTTAGGGGTACAATCATTTTTGTCCAGGCCAGTTTCATTAGTTTGTTTTTTAGAATAATTCTGTTGGACCCCAATCCAAAAGCAATGTCTGATTTTCATTTGTTAATATTCAGTAAATTTTTATGTATTATTCCTTTTGTCAGTTTCAAATTATTTCAGTGACCATTGTGGGTTTTTCTTTCTGTAACAGAAGGGTACCAACAATTTTGTGTAGGTGAGGCAGAAGGCAGGAGTAATATTTGAGACGATATTTTGCCAAACTTGACTTGGTCTCATTAATTGTCTTCTGTTTTTGTTTGTCATATTTTGTGTTTTATTGTTTTTTTATTCTATTGAAGTTAATATGTACAGCACTTTGGTCAACCATGGTTATTTAAAGTGCTATATAATTAATTTTTGAGTTGAGTTGAGCAATACTGGAGCCAAAAGATCCATACGCAAAGCCAGAGTAGAGAGTAAAATCCTGCTCTCCAGAGGTGTGAGGTAACCATGCTGACAATGGTACCATATGGCCTTGAATTGGAGAATAAAGAGAAAATAAGCAAACTACAAAAGGATAATTTTTACTACTACTGAATTTAGTTGGAGCAGTACATACAGTAGTTGAAGCAGTACTTGAAGGAGCTATATCAGTAATCTTCAAGGCAGTAAAGCACAAATGTTCTTTTTTGTGGACAAACCAGCCCAAACCGAGCACAAATGAACAGAAGTCATTTTACTATTTTCTGATCATATGGTTGCCAACTTTAAGCCAGCTTCATGTATTTGAATCTGCCTGGGATGAGAATGAGTTTGAGTTCATAATTTCTCAACTGTAGGTTAAAATGAAATGCAACAGCTAAGACAATCTAAGAACTCTTCTAGAACTTGATGAGATATCTTTTGAAACTGAAAGCGAGGCTGATATGAGATTTTGTGTGTCTTTTTGCTGGAGAAAAAAAATGAGAGCCAGGAGAAATAAGTCAGTCTCATTTTGGTTTCACTCATGATTGTCTAGGAGAATTAAATGAAACAGTTTTGAGATCTCTTTTCCTCTGTCTGGGCAGTATCCTGATATGATAGCAGAGGTCTTTGCTGTCTTTGGCAGAGTATTATCCACAATAACCATTTAATATAATTCTCCCAATCAAAATCCATCCATTCATCTTTAACCACTTATCCTGAGCAGGGTCATGGTGGAGCCTGGAGCCTAATCAGAAAAATCATGTGAGTGTTTTTTAAATTGATTTTACATTGTTACCCTTGGCATTCACCTCTGTACTGCTCTGATATGGTTCAGAAAATAACCTGCATATCGACAGGGGACTGTAAAGTCACACAGTAGTCACAATTGACACAGATGATGTGCCCTATCACAGTTCCGTCCATTCATGTATAGACAATTCATGGAGTTAAAACTGCAACTCAAATGTGCATCACTTTTAAAACATATTAAATGTTGATTTTGGAAAAAGAGGCATACTCCTGTCATTCAGCAGGCTTGCACTTTTGTAATATTATTTCTGGAATGAAGTTCAGTTGACAGTTGGAGCCTCTTAGAGAAAGAGACATGGATTTTATGTAAATTTTGCTTACAAATGTTTACATTGTGCTTTAACAGTGTTTAAGCATTGCTGGCGGTGTCTGTTTACAGTGTGCTGCAGTATTTAATATCTTACATAACTCGTTCCACCCAGTATTACTGTTGTATATAAGGATGCCAGTGTGTGGTTCCTGAACTGTATGTTGTCTCGTAATTCTGTATGTTTTACTGCAATGTGTAATGCAAGGCCTGCATGCTCACACGTAATATATATTGCAGATATATACTAGCTGCATGCTCCCATAATCTGTTACTGAATTATGGCTTCAATGTACAATTTGTTACAGTATGTGTTTTTGTCCTTTGTAATCATGTAGAGAGTTGCTACTGTATTGTAAGATTTAATTTGTGATAAATAAAGTAAGCAAATTGAGGTCAACATTATGGCTGTTTTGTGCTGCTTCACTATAAGGCAGAGGTGGGGACTTGAGTCACTGATTCGTGACTTGACTTGGACTCAGGTCACAAATTAGATGATTTGTGACTCAACTCGGCAAAACTGATGGAAAAACACAACTTGGACTTGAGGGCAGATGACTTGAGACTTGGACCCGATTTGGACCGTGACTTGAGAAGACTTCAGGTTGTAGTCCCCCTCTGGATACCATTATGCTAATTTTATCATTTTAGTGTATATTAATTCTCTGCTGTCTGCATTTTCAATTGACTGAATGCAAGGTCTCCTGAGATAGTTTGTTGAAAGTGCATCACTCCCTGCATATACACAAACATAAAAACTATGTGAGGACAACCATGAGTGGACACTCTCATTTCAATCTATCTCTGCCTATAAGGAACGTAACTCATGACTTACTGTGGCGGGTTTTTACAGCAGCTAGTTGTAACCAGTAAAGGTAAAAAAAAAACTGACATAGGTAGGGACTCAAGTTACATGATTCAGAACTCGAGTCACAAATTTGATGACTTGTAACTTGACAGCAAAAATGATGGAAAGACCTGGATTTGACTTGGACTTGAGGGAAAATGACTCAAGATTTGACTCGGACTTGCCAAAGAATGACTTGTTCCCATCCCTGCTATAAGGTGGATAGACTCAATCAGCATAACATTGAACACACCTTTGGGAAGCTTTAAAACCCATACAGAAAATAGAAATGTTGACAATACAGTCATATGAATAATAATATTACAGCACTTACAAAGGATAACTGGCAAAGTAAGGGAAATTGTTACAAAAATGCAGAATACAATGTATATTTAAAGTAGGCAGATCAAAGTCGATTAAGTAATCAAGCTAAAGTGAAATACAAATGAAGGTGTGAAGATACTGGGCGGACCTGGCTTATTATTTTTGCTATTGTGATTAGGAGAAGTGACGATGGTATTATTAGAGGGATGTTTCTGGGGACGCCGGACACCTTAGTCAGGGGCTCTGGTAAAGCTGGTGAGAAGTATAGAAGTATAAAAAAAATATTGAAATTGTAGCGGGTCGTTAGTCAGAATTCCCAGGTCAGGTGTACTTTTAATTTGAAGGTTTGCTTTTGCTTCCGGCCGGATGTTGGATATCCAGCCGGTTATTGCGTGTGTTCTCTTCCTCTGTTGTATTAAAAAGTTTTGGGTGCGAAAAGCCCGCAAGAGAAATCTTTCTCCTGTCTTTCTTCTCTCGCCAAAAAATGACAATAATTGTGGAAATGTCAACAGAATATAATGTCATTACGTTTGGAAATCAATTGATGCACTTAATTGCAATTAAGTGTCTGAAATTTATGTCAATGGGAGCTGAGTCAGGTCACCAAAAGATTTGGAAAATTTTGATTAATTTTAGGTATTACAGTCTCACCATCTTTAAAATGGCTTCCACCTCTATGGTGCAGAAATAATCTTATTCTGCACCACAGATCAGAGATATGCACTGTGTCTGATAGTTTGGGTGCCAGCAAATGTGTCACAGATATAGCCAAATCTGCAAACTACTGCCTATGTGATGAATGCAAATCAAATCATGTTTTAAACTCAAGCCATGTGGCAGGGAAGGATATGAATCCTTTTCTCACATCACTTGAATGGTGTAGAGAATAGATCAAAATGAATTGAAATGAAAAGTAAGAGTAGTTTTTTAATGCATTTCTGTCTTGAGATGTTTACATTTAGTATTGGAAACCCTTCTCTACCCAAGTGATATGATGCTGAAATGTGTACTGTGGGTTACCAGCTTTAACCCTCACACCAGAAAACACTTTATTGTAATTCTATTTGTCTATTTAAAAAATATTTTATTTTACATATTTAATGCAATCCCATGTAAAAAAAAAACGTTATGGATTTGTTTTAAATGCATTAAAAATGTATAGAAATATACTTCAAGTCAGGTTGGGGAGCATGCACTGATGCAGCGCGTTTCCGCACCCACCACGTGACGAAATGCCTCGGTATCCCGGCTGGCAACCCCCCAGGCAGACACACGGTCCTGTCCCACCCTCCGGAGATGGCAATCCATCTGCCGCAGCCAGGTGTTACGTGGTACGTCCCCTTGGCCTGGTCCAGCCGCTCGGGTCCTCAGCAATGAGGATTCTGCGAGCTAGATCACCCTCATGGAAATGTGACACATGGCCATAGTGCCGTAACTGATGCTCCCTCACAATTCAGGTAATGCACCGCATTCGGGACTCCCCTAGCAACCACTCGTTTGACACAAAGTCAAACCAGCGGTACCCGAGGATTCTCCGAAGAGACACAGTATTGAAGGAGTCCAGTCTTCGTCTCAGCTCACTGGATAGTGTCCATGTCTCACAGCCATACAGCAAGACAGGGAGGACCAGGACTTTAAAGACTTAGACCTTCGTCCTCTTGCAAAGATATCGGGAGCGCCACACACCCCTTTCTAGCGACCTCATGGCCCCCCATGCTTTCCCAATCTGTCTGCTGACTTCATGGGAAGAGTCACCAGAGACATGAATGTTGCTGCCGAGGTAGGTGAACCTCTCAACGACACTGTCGACACTCTCCCCGCAGACAGACACACTACTGATGGCTGGGCCTAAGAGGTCATTAATGACCTGGATCTTGGTTTTTATTCAGGACACTCGCAATCCTAGGCATTCAGATTCCTCGCTCAGTCTCTCAAGAGCCCCAATTAGAGCCTCCATTGACTCAGCGAAGATCACAGCATCGTCAGCAAAGTCAAGATCAGTGAATCTTTCTTCACTAACAGATGCCCCACAACTGCCGGACCCAACGACCGGGGGACAGGCACTGTACAAAAGAGCTACTTGAGGCGTCAGAGGGCTTCCTTGGTTTTGGGGGTCCAGCAGAGGGTGGCTTGCATCAGAGTGGTGAGTGGCGCCATGACTGAGCTAAATCCCCGGATGAAACACCGGCAGAAGTTGGTGAAGCCGAGGTGCTAGAGCTCCATCACGGTCCGGAGCTGGGGTCAATCCCGGACAGCCTTCACCTTCTTCTCATCCATTCCCACTCCCCCTAGTTGGATCTGCTACCCAAAGAACTTGAGGACAGGCCGGTGGAACACTTTTTGCCCTTGACAGACAGGTGGTGCTCCCATTGGACTGGAACACCAATTGGACAAGTCTCAAGTGTTGATCAGGGGAAGAAAAGTAGATGACGATGTCGTTAATGTACACAATAGCGAACCGGTTCAGCATGTCGGCCAGAATCCTGTTCATGAAGCTCTGAAAGATGGAGGGGCTGTTGGCTAACCCATAAAGCATCACAAGTTATTCATACTGACCGGTTCCCGTGATACTAGATAGATGCCTGAACCAGCTCAACTGGCTCCATTCAATGCAGAGGAACAGCAGCTCTACTTTGAGCCCCTCCTGAATGTCCAAGCACCTCACACTATCTCTAAGGCTGAGCCCAGACACCCTGCAGAGGAAACTCATTACTACTGCTTGTCTCATTCTTTTAGTCACTACCCAAAGCTCATGACCATAAGTGAAGGTAGGAATATAGATTGACTGGTAAATCGAAAGCTGTGCCTTCCTCCTCAACTTCCTCTTTACCACAAGAGAACGGTACGGCATTTGCATTACTGCTGATGCTGCACCAATCCCTCTGTCAATCTCCCACTCCCTTCTTCCCTCACTTGTGAACAAGACCCTGAGATACTTAAACTCCTCCGTTTGAGAGAGCAACTCATCCCTCACTGGGAGAGGGCAATACACCCTTTTCCGGTCGAGAACCATAGCCTCAAACTTGGAGGTGCTGATCCTCATCCCGGCCGCCTCACACTCAGCTGCAAATAGCCCCAGTGCATGCTGCAGGTCCCAGCCCAACAACGCTAACAAGACCACATCATATACAAAAAGCAAAGATGCGATCCTGGGGGCCCTGAACTGGTCCCCCTTCGCCATTTAGCTATCCCAAGAAATTCTGTCCATAAAAGTTTGAAACAGAATTGGTGACAAAGGGCAGTCCTGGCGAATTCCAACACCCACTGGGAATGAGTCTGACTTACTGCTGGAAATGCAAACTAAACTCTCCATTTATACAGGTACCTGATGGCCCGCAGTAACGGATCCCGTATCCCATACTCCTGAAGCACTACCCACAGAACCCCCTGAGGTACACAATTGTATGTCTTTTTGAAGTTCACAAAACACATGTAGACTGGTTAGACAAACTCCCATGAACCCTCCAGTATCCTGGTGAGGGTGAAGAGTTGGACTAGCGTTCCGCGACCAGAATGGAATCCACATTGTTCCTCCTGAATCCGGGGTTCAACCAATGGGTGGACCCTCCTCTCCAGTACCCCAGTACAGCAGACTTTTTTGATTACTTCGGTGACCTTAGCCCAGGAGATGGGCAAGTCCTCCTCTGAGTCTTCCAGTTTCACTTGCTCCAAGGAAGGCATATCAGTTGGATTCAGGAGGTCCTCGAAATATTCTTTCACCACCTGACCATATCCCCATTTGAGGACAACAGTTCCCCATCCCTACTTTAATCAGCATGGGTAAAGCCCTGCTTTCCCCTCCTGAATCACCTGATGGTTTGCCAGAATCTTTTCGAGGCAGACTGAACGTCCTTCTCCACGGCCTCACCAAAGTCCTCGCACACCCAAGCTTTTGCTTCAGCAACTGCCAAAGCTGCTTTCCACTTGGCCTGCCAGTACCTGTCAGCTGCTTCATGAGTCCCACAAGCTAACCAAGCTCAGAAGGCTCCTTTCTTCAGCTGACAACTATCTTTGATGGTGTCCACTACCAGGGTCAGGGATTGCCATTGCGACAGGCACCAACAACCTTACGGTCACAGCTCTGCACAGCCACCTCAGCAATGGAGTGCCAGAATATGGCCCATTCAGGCTCAATGTCCCCTGACTCTCTTGGAAAAGGAGAAATTCTGCCAGAGGTGTGGGTTAATTGGGGCAATCAGGGGAGCCCGCCCTGAGGGCCATGACACTTGTCAGGTCTTATAGGATTAAAACAGATCAACAGAGAAAACACTTTAGGTTAATCAGTTCCTAGTCACTGATTTCTTGCGTGACTGGGGTCAAGAACTATTATCAGTGAAAACCCTTTGAATGGAGCCATTTCAAAGTTAGACAAGGGGAATGAAAACATGAGGATTAAGGATACAAAGATTGCCTGCTAGTAAATAACATACTGCGTATATCGATTCGGTGGGCATGGCAAACAAAAGCATGTGATAGGGGAACTGGTCTGGGAACTGCAGTTTTTTCGAATTCGGTATTCTCCTTTTCAAGAAATAAGTGGGGGGGTAAAAAAACAAGATCAACATCGCATGAAAGCAACAAGAAAAATAAGGAAGCAAACCACAAAAACCAACGAACTCATTTGGGTGACTTGATCATATGATCAACAAACAGAAGCTTCAAAAACCATATTCGAATTTATAAAGTGCTGAAGTAAACCACTGCTGGTCTGTTTATACCTCCTGCAGAAACAAGACATAGGTGGAATAGTAATGTCTGATTTGTAAACAAATTGTTCTTTTGAACCGATTGTTTTCAGTGAATTAGTTGAATCGGTTTTCAAATCTAAAAGAAACAAACTTTTTGTAGATCCACACTTTGTACAGGTGTTTGTACATGTTGCCTTCAGTGTCCATCCACATACCAATATCCTTTGTGTTTTGTAATGTGTTCATGCCCAGCTACATGGTTGCTGTGGCTCACTAACTCCTGACTCCAGAAATTGACGTTAGCAAGTTTGGCATATTCGGATGAAGCGGTTCACTAACACTGCATTTTGTGAGTTCAGTTCAAGCAGTTTCTCTTCAAAGTTCGTGAGACCCTAAACTCACCGAGTGACCATTCATTTTAATTTGACCTGAAGTGATCAATATATATTCACATGACTCGGAGATGACCAATATTTTAATAAAAATAAGATTTTAATAAATATGCTGTTTTAGTAAAATAATTGAACAATTGAAGTGCATATACTCCACCCCACACCAACCGATTCTATAAATCGAATGTTCAATAGAATCGATTCTGCAAATTGAACCAAACTTCCCATCGCTAAGGTGGAACTGATCAGAAAAAAGCTCAGGTCAGCTGTCTTTGTGTCACCACACACCCCTTTTTATCACAAATTTTCTTTCAACTTACTTATATGTAGAAGACCTGGTCTTTATGCAGAGCATTAATTACACTGAAGAGTATTATGGGTGGGAACTCAATCGGTGAGGATCGATGAGGAATGTTATCGTCCAGGTTAAAAATATATGCTAGCACAACTTTATTGTTTATCTTAGCAAATGGTGGAAAACATTGCATGGATATCAATATGCTCTTATCAAATTAACAGTTTATCTTTTGAATCCGACAATGATCTTCATATCCTCATCCACTTTAAATCCTACCTGTAGCGCACAGTGGTCATTGAGAGCTGAGGTTAGACACCTTTAACACTCCAATGTGGACAAAGCTGACACCAGGAACATGTGCAGAGACAGTAAGCCAGGCTAGTGACCACCAGGGCACCCTAGACACTCTCTTTTCTACGCACTCCAGAAGCGCTTCCCCCTCAACTGCCCTCACTCCTCTCAGGAAGAACTGGTATACTGGCAGGTCAGGGAAAGCAAGGCAGCCACCTCTGCATGCAGAACCTCTTCCTGCACTTAAGACAGTTCCTGTTTTTGTTGAAATAGTGTCAGCAAATGTTTCCGATTTATCACTAGACAGAAGAATAATGTGTTTGTGTAACGAAAAATCTCTAATTATTTACCCAGTTATTTTTAGTTCTTTTGTTCAGTTTTCCGTTTTTCAAATGCAGTTCCAATAATAGAACTAGGCTTTGTATATCTCACAAGTTAGAATATATTATCAGTAATTATGTTTTTAATAATATATATGTGGATCGTCTAATTATATTCTGGATAATTTTAAAATGTAAAGCGTCTTTTAATTCAATTTTGACTATTTATCATCAAAGGACAGTGGTAAAGAGTGGTTGTATTTGCCTTGATTCGGGGTGATTATCCTGGTGACCTTTCACTTCCAAAAACGGAAATATAGAAAATGATGAGACTGTCGGCGACTGCGTTGTAAGCATAACAAAAATTGCGTAACTTAAGTCCACTCTAAGAGCGGTCAGAAGTATCGATGGTAAAGATGCCTACAGATACTTAAATGGATACATTATAAGATCGTTTATTTTAGGCCTATTTGGTATTTACAAGCGCTAAATGTCTAAACAACTGAATCGTACGAAACTGTCCATTTGTAGTTGAAATAATTACATTGAATTACGACGTGTTGTAATTAAACTGTTTTAGCTAAAGATACATGGACAAAACTTGCATTTTACACATGCAAACTTTTGCTAAATGATCATTTTTTCTAGACATGTTAATATGTTGGATGACATTCATTTCCTCTTTTTTCGCTTTCAGTTATGTGAAATTTTTATTTGAATTTTGTATCGGTTAAGATTAAGTTAAATACAGTAGTTGTACCTGGCTTCAATATTTGACAAAATGGTGGGGGAGCATGTTGTCATTGCGGAAAAAGCCAGACCTTTTGTTACTTTAAAATAAGTAGCCAACGCTACGCCCATTCAGATATTCACATCTGGTTACCTCCCACTATCAGGGCGAAACTCCATTTCAATCCTTCACCCACGCCAAGCTAAAAAGCAGTAATAAATACACCAGTGTCTGGAAGTGCAGTCACACAGAAACTTTGTTCAACTGAAGCTTTGGGGGCCTTTAGGACAATGCACTCCGGCACCCTGGAAAGACTAAGCACGCCGAGGAAGCGGACGCTCTCCCGGGGAATGAGTGAGGATGAGTCGCTCCGGCACATAATCAAGGAGGTGAGGCGGTTTTTAATGTTTGTTCAATTACTTTCCACATCTACTATAATGTGAACTGGTTTAATTTAAATCCTTGTCATATTTTCCTTGGTTTTTGTGCCTGTTTGTATAAACAATCAATACTCTAAATAGAAGATAAGCGATGAGAGATTGCCCGACTGCTGTCTTGAACCCATTGTTCTCACTTCCTCAAAATTAATCGCTTATTTACGCTTAATGTATCTCTTGATTTAACAGCGCCTAGAATCTATTGAACATATAGTCGGTTTACGCAATAGTTCGGTCCATATTGGTAGGCCCGGGTTTATTTACGTTAAACAATCCAGATACATCATATAAACCTTTCGCATTAAATTTCTAGTAAGAGAAATATTAACTTTCGCTTTAGTTAAAAGCGAGCCAAGTTAAATGTGTCAGTTTTTGTTCTCAAGAAAAATAAATATAATTGATGTTCTCTTCAGTTGCGAAATGCTTTGCAACTAGTCGGTGTTAGTATGAATTTAAACTTGGTGTATTAGTAGGTCCATGAATCATTACAGACCTGATGATTCACTTTTTTATTGTTTAAAACTGCTTACCTAGCTAGCAGCCATGGGAACAGCGGGGTGTGGTCAGTCGTTTTCGGAGATGCCTAAAGCAAAAAAAAAAAAAAAAAATCAAGAAATAAGATGTATATTATGTCGATGTGGATATACAGAGTCAATATTACTTCATTTCTTCGTTGAATTATGTTCTTTAGAGGTATTTCTCTTTTGCGTATTTAAAATGTTTATTGCATTACTGTGTATTTTAAAATAAATTACATGGAAAGTATTATGTGCGGCTGAATAAACATGTTTTTGTGCATTGTGGCAATTCCGACAAAAGTCATGCTGAAGCTTGTTTTGTAGACACAGATATCACGGGGGCTGACGCACTCAGTCGAAATCTCACACAATATAAGTGTCAGCGTCACCAGTAAACGATGAGCGGTGAACTACTTATTGAGTTAGCATTCCGGTCCAGTCTGAATATCAAGGAACACGTTTAGAAACAATTGAGCCGTTAAAGTTGTATACATTATTTGATCACACTTGTTATTGGTCCTTTCACAAGAAGCCAGTGAGAGTATACACATCTCAGTGATCAGAGCAAAACCAGTCAGACTGCCTGGACAGCAATCTGCTGAATCTTTTATTTTGTCATTTTGCCTGGTTGCCTGGATTTGTCACAGTGGATGATCTGTGTTCTTAGTCATGGCTACGTCTTCAGTATATTGATATCTTCAGAAGAATGGGAGTGAGCTCTGTCCTGCTCACAACCGGAACACGTGGACAGAAAAGGGAGAAAGGTGGAGTTTTGTAACTTATAAGCCGTATCTGTTAATGTCCATGTGAGATAAAGGCTGTGCGTGATAATCCATACCTGCCTATCCTGACATCGATTGGCCCTAAAGACCGGGGTCTTTACGTTCTGCTCAGTGATGTTTGTTGTCATCCTGACTGTGCTGTGTAACTGTGTGTGCGATTTGTTACGGTCTTGCTGTCAGGCTGAAGGTTCAGCCAGGCGTCTGATGCGAGCTGACAGTAGAACAAGCTCTCTGAAGAAGTTGGATAAAAGTGAAAGCCAGGTAAACCACACAGTATGAAAAGGATTTCAGCATCTAAAGAATTTTTTTTAATCCTTTATCCTACCAATGGAGGGCATTCAGTACTACCTTTCATATGTCTCCAATATTAGAGTGAAGAGGATCTGATTATGAGACTTCCTGAGATGGTAAGCATTGCTTATAAATTGTTAGTTTTGTTCATTTTGAATTGTAATTAGAATTAGCAATTGTGATTGTGTAATTGGGAAGGAAGTATTTTGTGAGTACATTTTGAAGTTTCTTCTGTTTACCAACAAAATACAAGTTTCCGAAACCAGGCTTCGAATGTCACTGTTTGAGACGTAGGCCCTATATTCTGTATATGTGAAGAAGAATGTGGTATTAGAGTATCAAATGCCACTAGCTAATGCTTGTTTATACATGTTACAGTAATACCTTTTGTGATATTGTTGTGGTACCTTCTGTTGGCATTATAAATTTGGTCAAAAATTATCATCATAGCCAGGCATTTTTCTTTTCTGAAACAAGAAGTGGCTGTTTTTTAAGTCAGAAAACGGAACATTATCTGTGAAGTAATGCCTAGTGAAGTCAGTGGAGGATAGCACTTTTTTACAGAATGTTGTAATTTTTTTTTTGTTGTTTTTCCACACAATCAACCCTAAAATAGCAAATAATGCCTGACTTGTTTATATTTTATGTATTATCTTGTGCATATGTGACTTTAGAAGGAAAGTGGCTGTTAAGGCTGCTAATGTCTTACTGTTATTATTCTTTCCAAGTAATATGAATCAGATTGCAGTGTAATATTACATGTGTATGTCGGCATATGAAATATATTGACATAGCTATGTTGTGTACCATACTATGAGAAAGTCTTGGTCAAAGAAAATGTTTAAGGCTGCTTATCTGGGTAGCAAGTAGATTTTCTCAGAAGAAAACATAATTTATCATTATAACTTAATTAACAATAAAAAAATAACTAACAAGTATTTCTTCTGTTCTCCTAAAAGTGACTGATATCTTGTCGGATGGTTAGAAAACCAATGCTTCAGTTCCCAAACTGCTCCTCATGTATTTATCCATGTATTTATTAAATATCACCAGCAGCTCTCTGAATTAACTTAACTCGTTAAATAACTCAAAGAGGTTTGGATTAGCCAAAGAGGGGAGCGATCAAGTCACAAGATAAGTGTATATATTGGATGGTTGCTTCAAAAACTGGGGTGACATTAGGAGAGGTTTTGAAAAGGCCATAAAAGCATAGTTTTACACCAGCATGACGATCATTTAATTATCATTTCCTTTGACTGCTTCCGACTTTTGCACAGTACTGTATATATGCATATAGGTATATCTTTTTATTATTTTCTGTATATTTTGTACACAATGAAGGTAAATGAAGGTAGTCTTGTAAGTCTATGTGTGTGGTTGTTCTGAAGCTGGACCTCCAGGCATGCTACAGTGACAATCTGCAAGAGTTGCGCAGTCTGGAGCTCCAGCGGGAGACACTGGTGTTTCAAGTGGACTGCCTGCAGGATGCCCTCGAGAGGGCAGAGGAGATGCTCGCTGAGGCACAACGGGAAGTTGGAGACACTTGCGCGGTATGGTATCTGTGCCCCTACAAGCAGCAAAATCAATGTCTAGCTTTGCTTTAAAGCCTGTTATGAGTGGGATTACGGTGCAATGTCAGTCATTAGGTAGGGTGACCCACCACAAATCTATAAAGTAACCAACAAGAAGTGGTGTGAACCCACCAATGACTGACGGCGCACAATAATTCTACCCACTTCACATTTCAAAGTCTTATTTAATCTATTACTATCTTTCAGGCAAAACATTGATCACTGATACCACTAGCATGTAGGAAATGAATTGCTTGGCATGTGTAGTCTGTTCTGTTTCAGGAGCTGGAGCGAGAGAGGCAGGCCAGAAAGAAACTGGAGGATACTGTTGACGCTCTCATGCAAGAGCTGGAGAGCTTGAGAATGGTGAGGGTGGCAAAATGGGAGATGCAAGCCATAGTACAAACCCTAGTATGTAAAACACAAAAAAAAAAAAAATTTAGAGACCCTGAAACTTTTGTTTTTTACCTATAGGCAGATATCTGGAATGTATAGTTTTAAACAAGTATATTACTAGACACTTACCTGTTGCCTGTTTGGAGATGACAGTATTATTGATTTGTTGTATACTGAGAATATGCACTTTTCTAAATAATTATTTGTTTTTATCGAGATTTGACAAGATTTGAAATCTGTCTGCAGGAGAGGGAGGCCACACCAGACACGACAGATAGTAGAGGAAATGCAGTGGTGATTGTACAGCAAGACAGCAGTCCATCTGGCCTGGGATCTACTCAAGGCATGATGCAATCTCCACTGAAGAGGTCTTCAGAGACCACTCCAGACAGTGCCTTTCTTTTTTTTGGAGAGAATAAGTTGGAGCAGCCTGCTGATGAAGGTAGTTCACATACCCCTCCATTCAGGGATGTACTTAAGCAGTCTTCGGTGGACTCTGAAGGCTTCCAGTCTGAAGTTACTGAAGGTAACCGAGAGAATAAGCAGACTGCGGACAGCACTGTGACCAGTGAGAGCCCCCTTGCTCGATTTCAGAAAATAGTCCAAAAGGCCTTTGCTCAGTTGCCTTCTTTAGCTTTAGACACCAGCCCTCCCCAAGGCGGGATTATTGGGAGTTCCCAGAGCAGTCCAGGGGGCATGTCTCACGAAGAGGTACTGGGGGAGAACTCTTCAGAGTGGTGTGACAGTGTGATTTTACAGGAATCCTTTCTAGGTGACGCCCCGTGTGAAGCACAGGAGAATAATCCTGATACTGCCCCACCTTTGGTAAAGGCAGAATCAAATGAGGACTCCTCCATCATGAGTGTCCCTGCCGAGGTGCAAAGGGATGATGCAAATAGCCAGGCAGGTCTTCTTCCCAGCTCTCCTAAGGAACTTCAAGGCCAACAGCCTGGTCTTGATTCTAAGGGCTTGAAGAACCCTGAACAATGTATCTTATCTTGAGAGTGAGGTTCTCATACGCATGTTCTGCCCTGGAATTAGTTGCAGGTTTTTAGCTTTAATGTAACCAGGCAGACTGGATTCCAAACTGCTTGGCTCTTTTCCTGTAATCTTTGGAACACACTTCTGTGTTTCTATAAACAAATCTGTACTTTCATAGCTATTCCCAGCTTCTGACGAAGTCGGTTTCAGAACAGAGATTTTTTGGGTTCATAACTCTTTGAAGGGAAAAAAACACTCACAGTGCACATTAAGTATTGGCACCATTCACAAAGTTAAGACACAACCTGAGGCACCCAGCCTGTTATAGTATATTAGCTGTTATGTGGGTCTACAATTGTTGTGAAACTTTTCCAATTGCTTCCTCAGACATTGCTGGATGGTATTTTTTTTATACATTGAACTTTTCATGTCCTTCACATTGTATTTATGTGTTTCTTAGTGGCTATCTGCAGTTTTCCCATTATTGGTTAGAACTTCCCTATATCAGCTTAACAAAAACTGCATAATTAGACGATTAAACCGGGAAATTTACATTAAAAGTATCATAGCATATACAGCACGTACACAGGTTTTCCAAGTCAATTTGGAGTGCACTTCAATATCCTCATTCGTTTGGTAAAAATCTGTCAACTACTTGCTTTGTCTGATGGTAAATTGTTGCTAAAATTGGGTATTGTGTGGGTGAATGCTGCTGATATGTCAGGGCTCTGTCGAGTAGCGTTTGGGTGAGGGCAGCTTTGTCCACTGTCCTGGAGTTCTGCTTTTGTTCTGTTTTACTTTGTTTACTTTTTGCTCAGAAGGAATTTAAAGTTCAGTAGAAGCTATTGGTCTCATAATGGCATTATCTTTAAGTCTCTGATGTTGCACTGGTTAATTTCAGACACACTACAGTATAATCTACTGCATGATATACACCGAGCACGTTATTGACATGAGCTGCACAATATAATTGACTATTACAGCACAGAGGACAACTGTAACTTTTAACAGTTTATGAAGAAAGCTGTCTTGTATCTTAAATGTGCTTATTTCTAAATAGTCCTCTGAAGAATAAAATGTTGAAGCAGATTATCATTTTAATTGCACTCCCCAATAAGTAAAACTATACATTTGTATCATACCAGATATTTATTATAATTATTATTAATAAATTTGGGTAAATGTGATGTGTTTTAACGTGTGCTACAACTCCTACAATTCTGTGAGCTGGCTTCACCCACAACGCTGGCGTTCTGCTGTAAAACAACATTCAGCTGAATCTGACTCTGTAGCACGGCTGTGTGACTGAGCAATCAGGAATTGCAAACATGCTGAGTGATAAGAATATAACTTTACAAATGCCTTGCATATTGAAAACCAATGGAATTTTTCTGCTCTCAGCATAGATATATTTTATTGTATATATTTTAAGCAATTCTTGTGTCCTTTAACAATGCTAGAGTCTGAATACAGTAATGTCCATGTCCAGTTTTTACTGTAAATTTGTCAAACTCCTGTGGCCTTTACTAGTTAAAATAAAAATGCTTAAAGACACCAACCAAAAACATGCGATCCCAAGTGATAATTCTTGTATAAGCGTGACATTTGTTTACACAGAAGTAACAGGATCTTTTTGTCAGTCTATAGTTAACTTTTACACAGGACACCTAAGGCTTTGGTGCTGCTTTTATTTCACTATAGTATTCAGTATATTTAAACATTCATATAGATGGACAAAGCAGTTAATAGGGGATAAATGTATCTTAAAAAAAAAATTCTAGTAATTGCAAAAACATGTTTAAGGTCTTTTAGTAATCTGCAGTTCAAGACCTTATTTTGGCTTTAATGGAGAAAAGCAGGTAATAAAAAGCATAAACAAGTCATACTTTTGTCTTTTTTGGGACGACAAACTTTTTTTTTTTTTATTCAATAGTTCATGCTTTAAATTTTCAAAATTGTCTACACAGTCAGTCCAGTGTTTAAACTGCATGCATAATTTGGTTATGCTTTTAATTAAAATTGGACACAAAGTGCTAGCAAATTAAAAATGCTTTTGAAATATCTTGTTGAATGTTTTCAAAGGTAAGACCTGTTCCCACGTGTAATTTTTGATGGTGAAATTACCCTTCACATTTTTTTTTTTGCTTCACTGAAACAGCGGATTACAATTAAATTTCCATTTAACCTGAAGAAAATATCGGCTGATAGATGACAGGAGGAGCTATAAGACTGAGGATTGTGAGTGTGATTTAGTGCAAATACAGTGCAAATCTTGGTTCTGCCTTCATTAATTCCTTTTATTAGTCACATAGTCCTACTCCCATATGACTAACCTGTGTTTAGTGTCTCTCATGTCTTCAGTCAGGATTGTCAAAGAATTGAATTTTCTCTTATTTCTGTGATCTCTGTCCTAAATTGACCATTCCTGTACTTTTCCAACATGTTATACCTGTGATTGTACAAATATAATTTATTTAGGCACTAAGCACTCTGTTTTCATAAGTCCAACGGCATCCTATGTAAAGCAAGTCGACTAAGCCTTTCTACCCGTTTTCATATCCCAAAATTCTTGTGGAACCTCTACATTCACATTCAAGTGGCACCCAAGTGTCCATCCTGCTGAATTTCAAAGTGAGGACCAACCAGAGGAACCCATTTAACAGGCATGAACTGCTCTGCTCAGGTAAACATCTTCACTTCTGATCTCTTGTTGAACTTATCAACTTGGCCACTTGATCAAATGGTTATTGAGAGACCAAATGTGTTTAAAGTCCACATCCAAGAAGACATGTGGCTTCAACAGCATTTAAAGTATCTTGGTGATGCCAAGTTTTCTCAACACGAAACAGCACATGGTAGGGCGGGGTGGGGTTCCTGATTGCTTTGTAGCCCAATCTTCAGCAGTATCTGACATCACATCCTTCCTTGATTGCCTGTGCCAAAGGGTACCTGGACAGCTCCACTCCAGTTGAGCAGCAGAGCTCTGCCAGGTGAAAGGAGACTTTGGTGTAGGGGCATAATGTAAGACACCTATTTTTGTTCCTGTTGTACATGCTCTCGCCGACAAACCAGACATACGAGGTCCACCTGTCCGTTTCCTCCCACAAAGGCTTGCTCTTCTCAGTTCCCACAACATTGGCCCTTGACAGCCTGACTGGGCTGGTTCAGATCAACACCTGCTCGAACCCCTCGGCCTGTGGCCCCACCTGTGCTGCCGTGAGGCTCGTTTTTTGGCAGTTTCTTGGCTGCAAAGAACAAGAAGGCAGCAACCAGCATATGTTTACTTCAAGATCAATGCCAACACTGCAATTTTATGATCTTTATGCATGACCTTCATGCAACAAATAAGATTAGCCTGTAGTTTAATTCATAGTCATTGCTTATAAGAACAGACTAATCTTGTAGCATATTTCTGTCACACGTTTGCCTGTGTTTACACCCATCATAGTGATGGTGACAAATCTGATAGTTTACATCTATACTGTCATTTTCTCAGGCAGGTCCTTGCTACATGGCTACACATCAGAAGTTACAGGACAAAAGAACTATTCAACATGTCACCTGAAAGTTCTTGGGCCTTGAGCAAGCCCTGCCCTTGCATGGGGCGGAACACAATACAGCTATGAGCAAACATGGTTGTGTGTGCTGCAACTGTGCCATTTACGCAATAGGTGTGAACTGACAGCCTAAACGTCTACATGTTTGTTCTGTCAAAAGCTGCCCATATATTCCATTCAGACAATTCCCATAATCAAATTTACATTCAAATTAAAGGAAAAGTTGTAAAGCTACTTAGAGATTCCTAAGTTATTTTATATACCAAACCTTATTTTAAATGCCAGCTTTGGCAATATCCAAATAAGGCCTTGATATTTGTTATGGCATGAGTTTGAATACTTATAATTAAAGCTAACTGACCAGGACAAGAAATGTAGCAAAAATATCACAACCTTCATCTTTGTGGTTCACTAAGGTGGTACAGAGCATTCAAACTGATCTGACCTGTCCTCCTAGCTGAATGACCTAAACAAACTGAGTAATAATCAAGATTTCTCCTTTATTCAGGCATGCTGACCAAGCAAGAGCTGAAAATGCAACCGTTACTTTCTTCAGTCTGTATATTATTCTAACATTTCTGGACAGATGGTTAAGTTTAGTTGATTGCTGAGGTCTTACCGATGGCGAGGAACAGGTCACCGACATTCATGCCAGTCTTGGCAGAGGTTTCCATGAACAGAAGGCTGTTGTCATCTGCATAGACCTGTGCCTCCTAACAGAAGGGAATCTGGGGTCAGACTGAGGCCATCAGGCTTCAGTGGGGGCTTCACATGAGGGGCCTGGCACAAACGTACCTCATACTCCACAGCCCTCTTGCCGGACAGGTCAGCCTTATTACCAGCCAGCGCGATTACAATGTTCGGGCTGGCTTGTCTCTGAAGCTCTTTCACCCAAGTCTTGGCACGGGCAAACGTCTCCTTGAGGTGACAGCAGGTGACACATGTATACACATTCAGAATAATTATAGAAATGATAAGGTGAGTTTACAGCATGGAGGTGGGCAAGACTTTGTGGCTGTACCGTATTAGTGATGTCATACACCACAATGGCTGCCTGGGCTCCTCTGTAATACATGGGGGCCAGGCTGTGGTAGCGCTCCTGTCCTGCCGTGTCCCAGATCTCAAACTTTACGGTGGTGTCATCCAGGCACACAGACTGAGTCAGGAATGCAGCTTGGGGTGGGAGTGGAGTTAAGGGGGGGCAGCAAAAGAAGCAAAAAGATAGCAGAAAAATGTAGCATGTGAAAGCTTTGACAGCTACATGTAACACATTAATAGACAATGAAAATAATTCATAATTAACCAGTCACTGGTTTGTTAGTCCTAAGTGGAAGATGTTTCACTGTTATACATCTACAAAGGGAAGTAACTATACTCCTCAGGACCTCAGGTGCTTTTTCCTGCCATGGCAATTTCTATACTTATTATGAATAATGAGTAAATTAACTGTTTAACATTAGTACTGGGTTACTATGGCTGCAATGCTAGTTAATATACACAATGCTTTAAGTCAGGTAATCGTCTAAATGTGTTGCTAATGGCTGTGAATACTGATTTCCATACAACAAAGAAGGTCATTTCTTTTCAACAATAGAGGCCTGGTTTGACTGTTCATCCTCTACAGCGTGTAGCCCAGCTTTGTGCCCTATGGGGCCTGGGAAAGGCTTCAGGACCCTCTGTGAAGGCCAGAATAAGCAGTTTGAAGATGGAGGGATGTTTTGACTGATTTTAAAAATGATGCTGCATTTTAAAGCTGTATCTAATAATGTGGCATCATCCGTACCTCCTATGGTGCTCTCCTGGTATTCTTGAAATTGACCTTTGACAAAGCGCAACACCAAACTGGACTTGCCCACAGCAGACTCTCCCAACAGCACCAGTTTGAACTGGCACAGTTTGCTGGGCTGAGGTTGGCCGTTGAGTCTCAAGGGGCGCCCTGCCATTTGGACTGGAGAATGCCGTAAATCTGAGAGGGGAAAACAAGGTTAGAGGGTTTGAACTGAGAGGGCACAAGGGAATGGTGTTACAAGAAAAAAGATCTGTTTTTAAAATGTAAAAAGACAAAATAAACTGCCATGGATGCACAATCTTCCCAAATTCTATCATTAAGACTGATCAACTTACATAGAAAGACCCGCAGGCTCCGTTAAATTCACATAAATGTACCTCCACCCTGAAACAAAACACATGCACGCCGAATTACTTCCTGAGCGTCGCAAATTAAAATTCCAGGAAGACGAGATTGCTGTTATTTCCAAGAAGCGGTGAAAGAATGTTAAAAAAAAACAATAGTTACATAGTTTTATGTACAGACAATTCTCATTTAAGAAGCTACTAATCTAAGCAGTTTCCTATTTACTATGTGTCTGTCAGCTTTCCGGGAAAACATCTGCATGATTAACCATGAAGTTAGAGTCGTGATGGGAAATAAACAAAGACAACAACCCCTGTTCCAAACAATAAACCGTTAACTCCATTTAATCAGCAAATCCTACGGACACATAACACAAACTATGTTTATTGACATGGGTTTAAAAAGTTTGTTATGGTATGCTACGTGAACTTTGACAGTTTAAATATAACGCTGTTCAGATTTTTCATAACGTAAATGTTTCATCGACCAAAGAACCATGCAACGCATCTACTTCAGAGCCGTCATTATAACTCACGCTCAAAGCAGCTGCAGTCTTAGATAAAACGGCAATCTACACTGTTTAGGTCTCATTTCTTTCGAAAAACGTCAACCAGTGTAAAGTTAAGTGGAAGACCGGACAGGACATGTTCATTTAGATACCGTGCGCAAACACTATAATGCACACGCAGACACCTCCCGACTGATACAATGTAACCGTGCCCATCAGGAGTATAAGTGTACGCAGAAGACAACTTATTGATCGGCACCGATCATCGGTTCCCCTCCCCCACTCTGCAAGCCCATCAAAACACAAGCACCTCACCCTCCCCTCGGACAGCGCCCCAATCCATACACAGGACCTTCCCCGCACCCAAGCTGCGCAGAACCACAACTCTCTCCTCGGCTGCATCCCAAACGTGATACCTATCAGCGAATTGCTCTCTCCGCAGGCCTTCCGTCCCCGGGGCCGCGCCTCACCGCGCCGCTGCTCTGCCTTCTCGGGCGTCCTGGCGCTGCACTGACGGACACCCGCATGGACCAATAGGACGTGGCGCTTTTCTTCCATTCGCTTTCACTTCTCATGTTAAAATGATGAGGGCTGTTGCTGCCATCTGTAGATATCATGAAGAGTTTTACTTTATTGCATTCGCTGATTTGTACAATCCGAAATGTAAACGAATGGGTGGGTGCATGGATGGGGTCAGGTATAAAGCCACAATTGTAACAGAGAAAACATTTTAAAATAGCATACTAATTTATTTAGATTTTAGCTGATTTAGAATCCAATGTTTTGGGATAGGATCGAAATCTTAGTCTCGGGGAAATTCAATTTCTGCATCATAATATGTGGTTTATCATCCTTGCTAATGACTCGTCTTTGGTGCCTTTTTACATTTTCTGCTTATCTAACTAAGTGAAATAATAATAACAGTAATTGTCGCAAATTTGCAACAGCCACAGATGGCAAAATGCATTATAGTCCATACTTCATTTCTATAATAACCTGTCATCTTGGCACGCTGAATAGGACCTCGACTGGACTGCGATTAAAAATTGGTCCTGGACTTTTCCCCAGACCCACCAGACATGCATTCCCATGATGAATTTTGCCAGCCCACAAACCCATTGGCCCACCAGCAAAATGCCTGGTATGCCAGATGGCCAGTCCAGATCCAAATAGAACTTGGCCACCCACCCACCGGCCTGTCAGGACTGAAACTTGGAGCAACTGAGGCCAACCCAAAATTTTTAAAAAGTTATTTCCCATTTTAAGGCAGGTGGTCTGGGAATCAAATGAAATATGTCAACTCAATACTGCAGTCAAAATAAATAGGCTTGCTGCAATCATGATGTTTGTGCTGACTTTGCAAAACAGTGCTGGTGCTCCAGTGGTGGGGATCACAGCCACATCTGACTAAAGAATGAGAATCTTTATTTACCCTGGGGAGCTGCTCAAGAATGATGAACTGGGCTACATTCCTGCTATATTGAATGTTTCTTGTAACTTGTGGAGGCAGTGACTAGCCTTTCTCCAGTAATTATGCACCTGGATGATGTGTGATTCTGTGATTAGAAGATTGTTGGTTCAAATCCTGTGGTCAACTACTGGTTTAACCATTGGGCCCTTGAAGCGCTTAACCACCATTCCTCCAAGTACTGGCCAAGTCTGCTTTTTTAACTATGTGTTACTTTGGCAAAGAGGCAAGAAATGTCTGTAAAATTTATAAATGTCATTATATTATTCTGAATTGTTGAAGTTTCTATCCTTGTTTCTTTTTAAAAAAACTGCAAACACAGTTAATTGGCCAAGGAGACTAGATGAAATACTGGGTGCCCAGTAATATGTACAGTTTATATCTCATTTATGTCTTAGATCTGAGATTAAGGTATACGTTTAAAATGTTATTCTATATTGATGATTTGTTTGCCTGAAACTGACCCACTTTTGGACATTTGAATGAGCTGCTTTTTCGGTTAATGGAATCATTTGTTAGGCTAGTGAGAAGTAACACTGATTAAAATTGTAAAATATTTAAATTATTAATGGAAACATTATAAATAATGAAATTAAATGTACTGTACTGGATTTAATGCATCAATCGTCCCGTTACACGTTGAAACATAATTAGTAAGTATTTTATTTTCCTTGTGTGTGGAGTTGGCATGCTCTCCCAGTAATGTATGGGTTTCCTCCTGTAATCCCAAAATATGCAGTTAAACTTTTCTTAACTGCCCATAGTGTGTGTATTTGTACATGTACCTTGTGATAGACGAGCATGCAATCCAGGGAGCACTCTTATGTCTTTTCTGGATAGGCTCCAGGCCCCCGTGACTCTGAATGGGAAGAATGGGAGCCGGCCAGATTATTTTCTGGTTTAATCAAGGTGAAGAACCGCCCCTTTCAGTGCGGGCGCTTTACGTCACACTCCAGCGCCATAGGTGGCGGTATTGGCCTTTAAAACAGGATTCGAGCGACATTAGCGCCGCAGAGTAAGGGAAGGGGAATGTGTTTATGGTGTTAGCCTCTGCTATCCGGTAAAAGAACAGGTAAGATAATAAATACAAAAAAACTTTTTGTGTGTTAAGGAGACAAATAGTTTGGTGTGACGTAAATGCGACATTTATTTCTAAATTGGGCTGTTTACAAAAAGTTAACGTGTGTAACTGTTTTGGTAAAATGGTTGTGCTTTTGAATGAAGACGTGGTGTGGACCTTTCGGTAACGGTGGTATATCGTTAATGAAGTAGAAGTATTCCTCTATTTTATCATCGGGATCGGCTGTATACGTCTGCCGGCTCTCCAGCATTATCTCTCGGTTGTGGTTCATAGCGCTCGCCATGCAGCGGCCTGGCCACGTGAGGAACCCCTCCGGTTAATTAAAATGTTTTATGACTTCTTTAAGGTAACTGTTGATTGTCTCTTATAAGGAATAAGCAGTATTAGCTGTATTATGAAAATGGGCCCGCTATGCTAGACCTTACGACTGGACATTGCAGGTAATTTTGCAGTTAAAAAAACAGCCGTCTCGCTTTCTTAGTTTTCTTTTGCGTGCTCCAAGGACTCTAAAGGTACTACGGCCCTGAATCAAGACCAGCAGCTGGCGGTAACTGCTGGTTTCAAACAGAGGCCGAAATTATAGCCTTTCAAGGGTCTGTTGGGTTTTCCCTGTGTTAAAAAGGGGAAACCCAGTTCAGCTGGAAGGAACACGTGTTATTATAAAGTCCTCGATTTTATAGTTGTTTCCATATAATGGAACATGTTCTATGCTCTTGCTGCAGTGCTCCTCTCCATACGCTGTCTAGCTGTATAAAAGTCTCACATTATTTGTTGAATACTTTCTTTCACAGATACCCAGCATGTCTGTATACCTGCCTGGAATCAGACTCTACCCCTGGCAGCCATTAGCTGTTCATCACACTGGAGCCATGCTTAAAGGGATCAAGAATTGAAGGCTACGCTGACTTCTGTTTAATTGTGTGGTTTTCCCGAATGGAGTACAAGTTTTAAAGTTGTTTTAATGTGTGTGTGTTTTTTTTTTAATTGACTTCTGCTGTGATGACTGTGTATCAGCTTTAATATTAATTTGCATGTTTGAGTTGACTAGTTGTTTCTTTGGATGTCCTTAGAATAAGATTACACTACACTATGTAACAAATTTTTATTTTGTTCCTGGGTACAAAGTGTTTTCCTAACCCGTTATGCCTAAAACAAACAGAAAATAGCTATTGTTCCACAAAAACTTTGCTTCTGTGATCA
>JAAGVU020000084.1:1946331-1960468 GCA_011763525.2 Mormyrus iriodes | reverse complement strand
GCGCAAAGAAAAAAAGAGGGTAGTGGACGCGTTGCGGCGGGGGTGGGTCTTTGTTTCGTGGCTACCCCGTTTTTTGATTTGGTTTTGTTGGGTGTGGGGGGGGGGGGGGGGGGGGGTTCAGGGTGAACTATCAGGAAGGGTGCTTCATCTCCCCCGCTCGAATGTAAAAGAACAAGAACAGAATTAGAAAAATGAGACCCCCTCCAAAAAACATAGTTTGCCATTTTTAGATGTTGCATGGTGTTTTTAAAGACATTGAAATTTTATTTTATTTTATTTTGTCTGGCTAGCACATTTGCCAAGGCATTTCACCCTGCTGTTGTACAAGAGTGGTTAATACCTTATTCAAAGGTAAAACGGCAAGCCTTCTTCCTTTCTCTGGGGCTTGAAGCAGCCACCTTCTGTTAAACCAGTGTCGATAACCTCACTTCTGTATTCAACATGTAGGGTTTGTAGTCTTTGTGGAATTCTTTTGGTATTTGTAGGTTAGCTCAAGGTCACGTTGTTCCAGAGCGTATCAGTGTTGAAGCAGTGATCTTTTGTCGCATTGGCTGATGTTAACGGCACTTTGCACGTGTGCATTATTGACACGGTTTGTTCTTGTTAAAGAAACACACCATTGCTCGATTTAAGCATTGCTCCATGGGGGTCATACACGTAGCCGATTAAGTCCCCCTGTCCGTCTCCCCAGTGCACACATGAAGTTTGGTGCCATTGACTTGTTTGAGTGAGTACCCCCCTCCAAATTCTAGCATGTCATAGAGGTTTGCTTGTGATTGGCACTGCCTGTTCCGCTTTCTTTCTGATGATGCTGACTGTGATTCCCCCCCCCCCCCCCAAGACTTGCCTCTCGTTACTCTCTGCCATCACTTTAACTTTGTGGAGATTTTAAATTATTGACGCAACTGCAGCGCACAGACAGAGGCTGTGTGGTTAGTGTACATTTTAAGTATTTTACTTGCTTCTATTTATGGTTTCAGCTGTGAGTGTAAGACAGGAATGTGTCCAAAAAAAAGTTGAGTAATAGAAGTTGCTATTTTCTCAGACTGGTGGTTTACTGTGGGTTTTAGGGGCGTTTGCGCTCTTCTTGACTTTAGACCTTGGGCGGTCAGTGTGGTGCTTCTTAAAGTGGAGGAGTTCATATCACAATGCACATAGTTATGCTGCTCAAGTGACCCAATAAAATAAGCAATGTCTTGGGTAGGCATTTAACTTCCTTTGTATTTGTTTTTTAAAGCCACCCCATGATCCACAGTAACTTTCTGTAATCATATTAAAATCTCCATCCGTCCTTCTATCCATTTTCTGAAACTACTTATCCTATTCAGGGTCGCAAGGGGTCCAGAGCCTATCCCAGAGGCTGCGGGCGCAAGGCAGGTAACAACCCAGGATGGGGTGCCAAACCATCGCAGGGCACATCCACACACCTTTTCACACACATCACACATGCACACCTATGGGTAACTCCAATTAACCTCAGCATATTTTTGCACTGTGGGGGGGAAACCGGAGTACTGGGAGGAAACCCCACGACAACATGGGGAGAACATGCAAACTCCACACACATGGAGCCTTGGCGGATTCTCGAACCCTGGTGTGCGAGGCAACCTAACCACTGCACCACTGTGCCGCCCCCATACCGAAATCTGAATATCTTAATTGTTATTCAACTAGAGGACTTCAGTATGAAAACTAACTGATGCTCTGTAATAAATTCTTTGTTTTTTAAAAAGCTGTAGGACCAGGAAGTGGTTTTAGAAAGCATGTCTGTCATTTTGAATTTCTGCCCTTTAAGACCAAGAATGTATTCATCTGCCCTGAATAAATGATACAGAAGTATGGTGCAAAAAAATGTTCCAAAAAATATCTTTTTTTATGATGGTTCTCTGCAGTCAGTGATTCTCAAGAGCTGGGGAATTGCACAAGTACTGTTGTTAAGGACCATTGCATTCTCCTATAGGATTAGAAAAGTGTTGTTAGTCCCCTTTCAAATGGTATTGTAATTCTGTGATTAAATGTGGGGCACATCGCAGCATCTTCGATCAGCTGTTGAAATTAGGATTTTAAAAATATCTAAATGATGGAAAAACAAAGAACAAGCTGGCTTCTGGCAAATAAAGCTGGCACTGACTGGCATTTCAGTCCCCCACCATGATATTTATGCAATAATGACAAAATACTCTTAGATATTTTTAAAAGCCTTTCATCTGTGCTATTTCATTAAAAATTAAGCAGTTAATGGTGTATTTAAGATGTCATTTTCATGACCTTATGAGTGCATTGTAGAAATGTGAAATGCAGTATGGATTTGTTTGGTCACTGTCCAGTGTTACGTGTTATATAGCATGGGAAATTAGCAATAACAGTTATATAGGTATCTTTAGACTGTTTATACATAGCATGTTTGGGATTGCAGAGCAGTTTCTAATTTATTGCAGTTCTTTTTCTTTGCTATGTTGGCACCCTGTTCTGTGTATCATAATGCATTACGAGAAGTAGCCTTTGCGCATTCAGCATGTTAATAAAATATGAACGGTAATCTACTGACTCGTAGTTGATGGTACCCTGTCTTTTTCGAAGTGACTTTTTTTTTTTTCCGCCTGTTTAAATAGTTTCTGTTTTGTATGCTGATAAAAATGTACAGGAAGAGAAATGAAATCTAACTTGGACCGTCTTCATCTTCTCATCTGTCATTATCCGCTGTGTTGGCAGCACAGTTCTGCCATTATGCTGAGAACTATATTCTGCAAATATGCTGTCTAAATAAACCGCATCCTACCTCTTCTGAATCACGACGGCAAGACAGGTGAATAAAAAACTGCCAGGTATCAAAGACAGGAATTGTAGCTAACAGGTTTGAAGGATTTTTGTCTTATTAGTGAGGCTGTGGTATTTTATACAGCTGCACCAGATCCGCATTTCTGCTCTTTTAATGCCAATAAAAGCACTGTTATCTGCAAACTGCACGATCTGCACTGGAAAGCACTGCGGTGAAATAATAAATTTAGGTGCAGTCCACTTAAACACAGCTTTTGATTCGGGCCCGTTTGATTTCTGTGGGTTGGTTGTTGGAGCATATTCTATTTATTTGTGCGTTTACCCATGTACAGGCATGCGTACCGACGTATCTGATATTAAATCAACCTTGTGTGCCAGGTGCCCCATTTTGTTTTCAGCTGTAAATACAGCAGATGTTCTCCATTTAACGTCACGTTTTGCAGTTTTTTGTTTTTTTTTCCTTCAGAATTTTGGACCTACTGCTGTGTCCTTTTAACTGTTACATCTAAATGTTATTTGCACATTGTTATGTAATGTTGGTGTTTTAGAGAAGAAAGGGAGTTTTGTTTAAACTTGCCGATTATCGCATATGTAAATAAGTATTGTTAAATTTTCGGTAAACTGAAGTATATGCTTAGTCTGAAAAGAAAGCACAGGCTGAAAGTTTCTGGTTCAGGTCCTGTCAGGTGCCCTAATGTAAATTTACTTCAAGTATCTTACTGTCTGAAGTACAGTGATATCCATCTTCTATGGATCATATTCAATGTCATGGGAGGTGGGTCTGCAGTCTATCCCAGGTAATGCAATGCATGAGACTGTGGTACACCTTGGATAGCATGCAGGTCCATCACAGAGCACATACTCAGAGGTGGTTAGTTCAAGTCCAAGTCCAGAAAGAAAAATCTAGACCAGGTTTTTGTTTCAACCAACCAGTTGAGTACTCTGTGACTGTGACTCTTTATGCTCAACTGGAAGGTTGAAACAAAATATTAGTCTGCATTTACTTTCTGGACCTGGACCATCCACCTCTGAACATACTCATACACTCGGGGAAATTTAGAGACTGTTTTGGCTAACTGCATGTCTGTGGTCAGTGGGAAGAAACGGCCCATACAGCATGGAGAGAACATGCAAGCTCCATGTACAACACAGAAGTGTGATTTGAACCCCCAACCCTAGAGGTGTGAGGCCACCCTATTGACCCTGTAATATCTGATAGCATAATTTGACATGTTTTGTAAGCCAATTTGGATCAGTGTTTCAAGAGGAATTCAGTATTTATGGTGAACGTACTATGCAGAAAAGCATTAGAATAGGATTTTGTTAGTGAGCAATTAGTTCTGTAGAGCCACTGCAAGACCGTGGACTCACACTGTCAGACCAGAAATGCTTACTATTAATCAAGTGGCTATGTTTGTGTGTTTAGTAAATGCATAGCAAATTCAACATTTTCCATTGATTCAGTCCTTCAGGGGGTCTTGGTGGTTCTTGTGGTGATCTGGGGAAATGTAGATGTTCTGTCTAAATTCAAGATCATGAGAACATTTGTTGAAAGAAACGATACAATTCCTGTGCTGAGACTAAGTCGCTTTCATTGTATTTACTGGATGTCCTTTGTGCTGGAGACATGGAGGCACAGAGGATTGTTAGTGTCATGACAGAAAAGAGGTTGTGACCTCACCACTCTGACACAAAGAGAAACCCCTTTGTCCTTTGCCCTTCAACACTCTAAATTAAGGGGGGGATCCAGTTTGAGGTTCTGCTCTGAAGCTCTTCTTCCAAATGCCAGTTAAGTGTGAAATGGTCCACACTGAGTTCAGCTTACTGTGAGACCTGAATCTCCAAGCTTTTTTAAAACTTATTACTCCTGTACTTTCAATCCCCCTCCCCAAGAAGTGACACAGCCTTAAGCTTTTCGAGAACACAGAGAAATGCACAGAACCGTGGGCTTGAAATTCTTCGATTGTCCATTTTGTTGACAGTCATTCGTTTTGAAGACCATCTATCTCCATGCTGTCCCAGTTCTCACATGGAATAACTGGCACTGTGCTGAGCAGATGTGCATCTGGGTAATGTGAGTAAGCTCTGTTATTGTGTTGAAAGTTTGATCTGTGAGGAAGAGTGATCTGCACAAATGCACACAACCCTGAATATCTCAGGCACCATAGTACAGGCACCCAGTCCTTTCCACCATCTTTCTCTTGCCTGCTTTCTTTCGCCCCTTCCCCCCTTCCTTCTCGGGTTGCCATGGTTCTGCATCAGAGGAGCAATTTGGAAGAGGTCTAGCATGTAGAAATATTCCACAGTTGCCTCCTGGAGCAGGAGAGCGATGCCTGGAGCCCACTGAGGTGGGGGTTGGACCTCCCACAGATGGCGCTTTGATTTTTCACACACAGGAAGCCCTGTCTCTCACTGCATCAGAGTCTGAATGTTTGTAGCACAGCTGGTTGGGGTATAACCCATATAATTACCATGCTGATGCAAATGCATTAATATGATATTAGGTATCAGATCTCGCTTGATACAGTTCAGAGGAATTATGGGATGGTCTGGTTCAGCAGGATCAGTGTAAGCTTCCCATTTAGAAATTCCCATTATTCACAGCTTGTTTTGTAGATGGAAATTTGATAAGTGGTATTGCTATCAATATGAGTGAATTGTAGATGCTGTTGCAGGTATTCTGAGTTCTGGTATGACATGATATGAGAATATCTATGTTAAAGACTGTGGAAGTATTTGTGCATTTTTCCATGAATTTATGTAAATCTGCACATTATGACTGTGAAAATTGCTTGGTTTCAACACCTCCAAAGATTTTAAAATGCATACCTGGGGTTTGATTATCTTGGTGTGTTAAAAATGAAGGCACGTTTTGTTTGTATTAGAGAGTTTTACTGATAACAACTCATTTTTGGGGGTGGGGGTAAATCAGCTATGTGGCCGTGTAGTGGCTCAGTGGGTAGTGTGTCCTCCCTGTGCTGCAGTTAGTGTAAGCTCAGGGGTGACGAGACGGCAAAGCAAGTCATGCTGTTGTCAAACCTAAACACTTCTGTAATAATGTGACCTACAGGTTATTGTATTTTCCTGATATCAGTGAAATAGGGAAACTCCAGTAATGCAACTTCCAGGTCCGCTGATAAGCAGCTCCTAACAATGTATAGGTCCGCAGGTGAAATTTTGCATACTAGATATTGCCGACACCAGTATACCTGCAGAGCTTAGTGGTCTCTCTGTAAAAAGTGCTGGTGTTTGCTGCCTCTGGGGTGGCAGTGCTATATCTGCAATATCTGTATTTCTATTAATTCTGGAAGCCATCTGCTGCGACTGATTTTGTTAAGAGCTTGATGTCTGTTTCACTTTAGTGTCTTGTCATCTGGCCAACATGATGTGCTAAGAAGCTGATAGCGTGTCTCCCGTTCTTACTTAACTAGTCTCACTCAGCTATCTGGTTTAACCCACTAGGAATATTACAGATATTCCCTTCCTCGCTATGCATTCAGATTTGAATGAAGAGGCAAACAAAGGCATGAGTGTGCACTGTGTACTCAGAAACCCCTCCTGGGGTGATATCTGTGTAAAGGAGTTTTGCATCTGTCACATTCGTCGGTAACTACAGTGTAATAGCTCCCCCCATAGTCAATATTGTGGTATTCCCTGTGTTAGTTAAATAATTTTGGGATGTCTAAGTGTGAGTGGTCTTTACTTTGACTTACTGATCTTTTAATTCTTGAAATGTGGTCTGGGTAGCATTGAAACAGGCCCAGATGTAATTAAACTTGATCGAAAATATTTAGTCTTGTGTTTTCATTAATGGAGTATGCAAATGAATCAAAGACGCAGCAAAGATGTCAAGCTTAATTCCATTTCTTCTGGGGGGTTAGGGTTAGAAGAGGGTGGGTAGACAAAGATAAAGCTTAAATTAAAATCGGAATTATGTATTGCAGAGTGGGTTAGATGTCCTCTGTGGTCTTTAATGAGCGTGTAGAAGTCTCACCGTCCAGAGGCGGCTCCCGGACCTGAACATGGCTCCTCTTGTGGTTCAGTACTGGAATAAGGCTCATTTAGCTTGAAGATAAATTATCTTGACCCCTCCTCCCTCCGAGAGATGTGTAATCTAGCACATCAGGTAGTCACCGATTTATGCTCTAATGATTAGCGACACCTGCAAGAATGCCTGGCGGATGTTTCTGAGTCGTTTCTCCCCCCGCCTGTGCTCCCGTCCAGGTCCGATCCACTGCTTCAGCTCGGCAGCCCCTGGGAATCCACCCCGGCAAGTCGCTCAACCCAGATGAGTGTTGAGCCACTTGATCATAAAGCTGCCTCACTCTAAGCATGGCCGAGACACGGACGCCTTCGGTTAAACGTTGGGGAACTGACACTTGAACCGGCCTTAAATTTAAATGTAAATCCTCCAGAAAAAGCCCATGTGCAAAGTCTCACTCTTCCTGTACATGTCTGCTGCATGTGGCGCTCAGATGAAGTGGGGTAGTCTTACCCAGCACAGCTAGATCCTGACAGACCGGCATTTTCAGACAAAGCCGTTCTGCTAAAAGGGTCACTGTACTTTTTGAAACATCTATTAATTCGCTCCATAAGCTCTCACATGCTACAGTAGGTTATTGCTTACAGATGTCCGGCCCCCCCTCCCAGCCCCGCCCTGATGTGGATATAGGCACATAAGTGTTTGTGTAGGTGCAGCTTAGCCCAGGAGCGATAGCGGTTTGGAGAGAGGTGCAGAAAATCCCAGTAGTTTGACTTTATTTGGTCATATCTTGAAGCCCAGGTGAAACTTTATTTTTCTTTCTATAAGATTTCCAGCAGTCTTGTGGAGGTAGTTCAGCTGGAACTGAGGTAGGCAGATGGACTGTAAAAACTCCAACCATATCTGGTTGGAGGTTGGGATCTACTTGAAGAATTTGACTCTGCTGCTAATTTAATTATCATTTTGTTTACGGGCTTCTGGTCACAGTCCTTTTGATTTTAATTTTCTTATCCCCTCAGTCCATGTAAACGTCGTGCTGCATTTCTGAGTAGCCGGCGTGGGATGTGAGCGGTGTGGGCCCCGGCTGCGACTGCCACGTGGAGAAATGCACAGCTGTGCGTCCTCCTGACCCAGCTGGAGGCTGTTCTCCTCACATTCGGCACTCAGACGACACAAGGTCTCTGTCTCGTTGTTTTGGGGGTGGTGGGGGGGAGCAATGCTCGCTGTGATGAGCAGATGTGTCAGAGGCTGGATTAATGGTAGTGGGGAGGAGAGGGGGTGGCTTCTGTTCTGGAAAAGCAATACCGAAAGGTGACCTTATTATGGTCTGTGGCAACATATTCAAGGTGTGTGCTGTCGCACGGTAGCTTTGCGAGTGGCTTCCATCACATTCCCACAAATGTAGCTACATACAAAATGTGTAGGTCAGTTGATCAGGGTTTGAAGGAGCTGGTACTTTTTAGATGGGATACTTTTAACCCCTGTGTTATTTTTGGGGTTGATGTTACCCCAGTCCATTTTCAAAATGAGGATAAATTCTATAGAATCTAGAATTTAGAATGGAATAAGTAAAATACACAAGGGTAAAGAATATTAGATGTGGTTTTATGAAATAATATAAATGCCCTGTTGGGTTGATTTGTTATGATGGAATAGTATGTAACACCTATTCAGAGTTAGCTAAGCATTGTCCTTCCTTTCCGTACAGGATTAAGGTGGTCACTCAGCCAACCAGTCTCGTAATCATATGACAACACAGCTAGCAACCTAGCAGTAGTAATGTACCTTTCTACCTCGGGCTGATCAGTCATCCATATATTCCGGCAGGCTTTTCATTCTTAAGAACTAGTAGCATTTATGTAAACACAACTTGATTTTACTTGTTTTTACATTTGAGTAATTTTAATTAAGAGGTTAGGGTGTTTTCCTTGAATGTATCATCATATTTATGAAGCTCATGGCCAGCAGACATAGACTATTTCCTGGAGAAGGACACTCGTGGGGTCTCTGATATGTGTGTTTAAGAGTAGGCATGCATATTGAAGCTCTTTTGAAGTTCTCTGCTACTTTTTAGCACAGACTCACTTTTTAGACCTGTTAGGGTTTAACTCTGGTTGTCTGGTGTTCTGCTTTATCTTGGCAGACTTCTGCTTCAAGTGAGGGGGAAGTCGTTGGGCGGTCTATTGACTGGATCCTGAAACGGTAAAGCGAATCCAATCTAAAATATTACACCTGCATTGTGAACAACAAGCCTCCATAAACTTAATCCCAAGGATCTGAAGGTTCCTGTCTATCTGTGGCTGGTCTATGCTTAGTCACATGTTGCAGTGTCAGGGAAGTCATACTGTTCAGGGTAGGGCCTGTTACCGCAATTCCTTAGTAATTTGTGTGATTAGAATAATGTGCTCTGGGAAAAGCTGTAAGAGATTTTGTTCTATTTATAGTAAAGACAGTTTTTCAGGGATTTAACGGGCAGAGTGATGTTGCAAGTGCAGCTGCTTTGTTGTATTAGGCCTCGTCACCCACAGGCCTCTCACTTGCCCAGTGATATGCATCCTCCTGCCTTCACTGCGAGCAGCTGCTCCCACTTGCGCTGTGCACGTAGCGAGAGAGAGAGAAGCCCAGGTTTGGCCTTTACTGCTCGCTACCAATCATGCGCTGGACTTCATGTGCCTACGAGGCCTACATAACCAGCACAGTTTACTTCCGGGCAAACTGTACCACATGGTAAGCGCAATAAGAACTGCAGGCTGGCCTTGCAAAGTAATGCGCCTCATTACTGGCTTTATTCTAAGGTGCACCCTTTTTCTGCCTACGAACCAAATACGGGGGTGGCGGGGGCAGGGGTGACATTCTTGGCTTTACTGTCACTGATTATCAACACTCAACCTAATGAAGGTCTTTATGCTCGTTTGTTTATAGAGAGAGTTTAGCCCCGCCCAGATACCCTTTTGTTCGCTATAGCCCCGCTGTGATTTATACCCATTCCCTTCTCAGCACGGTGGGCAGAGTCTCAGCCAGAAAAGCAGGATTAGCCGGCCTACCCCACGTTGATACCCACAATTTATGGACCACAGAGCTGTCTGCATTGCCACAACGGGGCCTCTGTGCCTTTACGTTGATTTACACTGTCCTTCCCCAGATGCTGGGAGGGGGTGGGGCGAACTGGTGCAGGCAGAGAGGTCAGAGGTTGCCACCATGGGCCCTCTGTGCAAATCCAGAGAAGAATGGGATTTAGAATGGAAAGGCAACATGCCATCTGTTAGTGAATTATTTTGATCTGAGATTCTTCTTGATGAATTATTTAAGTTGTCATCAAAAGTAGTTTCCTTCCTCTCATCCATCTCTCTGCTTGTTTTTCCTTTCGCGTGTGTGTGATTTCCTCTGGGTAGAACGAATGCCAAATGGCACAACGCACATGGTAGTGTGCGTGTGTGTGTGCGAGAGAGAGATTTCCCATCTGTGTCTTGATTGAAATTCTGTTACTTTACTACTTTGTTTGAGTGTCAAACTCATTTTTGTTAGAAGGCTGATCAATCAATGACTATACCTTTAACTGTCATCAGACCCCTTAATTTTTTTTTTTTTCCCACAGGGCTCCCCTTTTAATATTTTTTCACTCAAGCTGGAATTATCAAAGATTAATGGTGCTCACTGAAATGTGATTATTGGTCTAATGCAAGATTAACAATATCTGGCAACAAACTGTGATGCCTACATAAACAGAAGTTCACCTGGCTGTAATCTCACTTACATTCAAGTATTCTGTCTGTTCCGAGTTGCCCTCACAAGCCGTTGAATTTTTCAGCGTGATGAATATGGTGCCAAATACTGTATATCCTTCCCCTCTGTCGTGGCCCCTCAAGTGGAAAAATTTTGAATAGTTTTGTGTAAAATTTAGGCCTTTCAAAATTAACGCAGTACTTGTTGTGATCAATTTAAAATACTGTGTTTTGTTTACTTCCCGTGTGGGGGATGACCTATGACACAGATGCCGCAAAACTCATCCTAGCTAGAGGAATAGAACTTGGCAACTGCTGTTATAGCGCAATGCATTATGGGGCAACTGACGTCATTGTGCAGTACATTTATGGGGTGGAACCGGCAGACTTGTCACAGTGCTATTCATTGTGCTGCATGTTGTGTGTAAGCATGTTTAAAATTTGTCAGAAAGAAAAGAGATTGTCTTTGTACAAACTCCCCAGACAGCAAAGTTCTGTGTGTAGTTCTGGAATTAAATATGCTATTAAACATTGGTGTCTTATATACATCCTTTGTGATTATTCTACATTAATTTGGTGATTGATTTTACTTTTAAATATGCATTATGACAAGCTTTAGTCTTAAGAAAAACAAGTTTTTAATCGCGATTAATTGTGATTTAATTCATTGCAACACGTGCAATTAATTAGTTGTTTTTTTAATTAATTTGATTGCCTTAGTAAAATTGTACTGCTGTGTTAGAACCTTTTTTTTTTTTTTTTTTTTTTTTAAACAAATTTACCTAGATCACATGGAATGAGACAATGGGCCTTCAGTTTCGCATATTTGCTTTTACTACAGTTATACTAGTAATTTTTATGATGCTGTTCCTCTCAGGAAAGGATGTTTCAATGGCTGACAGGTTTTGCTGGTTTGAAAATTAAATCTTTAACTGCTGTTTATGCTCCATTTGTTCCATTTTCTAAGATGGCAGTTGAAGGTGGGAGAGGTCTTCGTGTTGGGTGTGCGGCCGTTGGCTTGGGTGTCATCTGACAGCTGCAAACCCTCAAAACGAAACATCCCCGGGGGTGGGGGGTTGGCCGGTTCGCCGCGTGCTTGGGACCTCCCCCCCCTCTCATGTGGGCCAGCAGCCATGGCAAAATGCAGCTGCACCCACCAGTTCAGCATTCAAACCCCTTTTCTGTGCTGTGGGTGGTGTGTCTCCATCTTGTACATAGACTGACATTACCTAATGTAGTGGTAAAACAGGAGGGTCAGTTGCTTATGACCTACAGTTGGACATTGTGGACCACATGCAGCTTCTACTCAATCCTCGTCCACTAAGGAAAGCTGTCGGTGATGGTCCTCCTGGACCGTCTACAACACTGCCTGCATGGTCCTCATTGTCTTTACGGACAAGGGTGTAGGTGTTTGATATTGGGGGGAGCAACTTAATATTAATGCAAAGGTCTGTTTTTTTTGATGGGGTGGGTGGATGGGATGAATGAAGCCAAATTTAAGGTACACGTCCCCCCTCCCCCCTGGCACCTACTCCCCACTTTACAGACCACACTACACCATGTATTGTGTGAATGGTGGCTGATCAGCGTGATTAAATGAGTTTTTGTCACCTGTGTTCTGTACAGTTTTAACTTAAACACTTATTTATCCAAACAGACATCCGAAGGCCATTTCTGTAATGATTGTAATTGATGTGGCCTTCTGTGAGGTCTCCCTCACCCACCTCTACTTGTCTGATGTTCCGTTGGCTGTTATTTGTCTATGTTTCCCTTCCCCATAAGTTTGCGGCCGGACGTGCGATTTATCACAGCTGCAGATGGACAGAGGTGCAGATCCTGTCTGTTCCTGTCAGCGCCGCATATTTAAGGTCCAAACTGGATGCGACAGCCAAAGCAGCTGCCACTCCCCGCAGTAGAGAGCCGCATTAGGCGTTGCGGAGAAAGCAGATTGTCAGACCTGTGATCCCCTCACACACACAAACAAGCACACACTCCCTCCCCACCTCTTCACAACCAGCAGCACTTTGATCTTCAGCCCAGTCGTCTGTCCTGTTCTTATTTACTTATTCATATTCAAACCCCCCCCAATTCCGTCATGCCCTGCTTCCGAGGTCATGGGGTAATAACAGCCGAGCGAAATGGAGGAGAAAGGCTCGGGCCGGGATTTGGAATATCGGCGTCTTGCAGGCTGAGCCAGGTTGGGCTCTGGAGGGCCATGGGTGGGAGGGGAGGGTGATGCGGCTCTGCCCCCCCAACAAAAAGCCGCTTCATCCCTCCTCATGCCTGATCGCTGGGAGGAATATAAATTTCAAAACTCATTTAGTAAACGTGCCCGTTAACGACTCTGTGGGGATCCTCATGGCAGAGAGCCAAGGGACCGTCAAGAAAAATCTGGACCAGAGGGGGAAGCTGTGCTCTAAAGCCTTAAACTCTGTGATGGGGTGGCTGGGGGGTTGGGGTGGCGGTGCTTTATGCCTTGTGAAGAAACACTGGATGTGAGCGGCTTGAGTTGCAAGATGCCGGGTTCATTTAGGGTGAGCTGTGAGTTCAGTCTTGGCAGAAATGCGAAGAAACAACGATACAATGCCTGTAACACACAAGGCATGCATCTCTGCTCAGTGTGGGGGGGTGTCTTTGTATAAATGTTCATTTATTGACAGGCGTGAAGCTGATTTCTCATGTTTATATTCCCGCACCCGTTCATTAACCCATAGACCCGGTGCGGCTGTGGTGTTGGACTGACAGCTTGTCCCTTTGTGGGTCTGTTCAGCTGGCTGCTTGGGGGGGACACCAGCTGTCTGTGTTTATTACATCACTGTGCTGATTAACTGTTGAGGAAGAGACAGCTACTCCCCCCATACTGAATCAAGGGGTGCCCTGCCTTGTTCCTGAGGAACCCCTATCCTGGATCCTCTGTCTGTAGTCCCAGATGATCCTGTTTTGGGAAGAATAGATTCACCGATCAGAGTTAGTGTTCATTTGCGTTACCCGCCCCCCCCCCCAATTCATTATAAATTCAATATATAGGTTACAGTATAATGCAGAGATTATTTCCTCTCTTTACCACTGAATCCCATGCTTTAATTTGGTATTTTTATCTCCCTATCCCAGATGAGCCCCAGTGCATTGTAGTTCTAAATCTCTTCTGCTGGAAGATTCAGACCTTGGTGCACCCATTCCTTAAGCCTCTGCCAGTTATGGGACAAATCCTTCAAAAAGGGGTCAACCGTGTACACGCGTGTCAACCACACCCTGTGGAGTCCCGGCCTAGGATGAAATTTCAGAAACAGGAGACCAGAATATGAGAATCTGAGCAGTTTGAGTATGAAATTATTTTTTTCCCTCGTGGTACCGGTTATGCCGCCATGATGGCGCTGGTGCATGTCTCAGGTCCAGTGTGGGTGATGCTCTTTGCCGCTTCTAGGATTTAGCACAGGATTTTTTAACGGCGTTTCTGATCATGTTTACCAGCCATCCGTCAACTTCCTGTTACAGGCTTAAGGTCAAACGCAACCAAAATGGGCCATATGTGGTTTTGTTCCGTTTCCTGCGTGTGTGCGTGTGTGTGTGTGTGTGTGTGTGTGTGGGGGGGGGGGGGGGTGGGGTAGGGGTGGTCCCGGCTTTTCCGTGATTTCGTGCCCAGGTTTCAGACTGC
>JAAGVU020000084.1:1903769-1935403 GCA_011763525.2 Mormyrus iriodes | reverse complement strand
CCAGGCAACTTAGCTCCTGGGATCATTGGAACACGCAAACCCCTCCACCACGATAAGGTGTCGGCTCCAGGAGAGGCTATAGTGTTTTTATTTTATTTTATTTTATTTAGATTTTGCCGTGGGATGGTGCTGGTGGTTAAAATGCATTGCGTAGCACGTATAAGAGTATCTAATTAATTCTGCCAAGTTTTCCAAAATGTTTCTGAGGTCCCTCAGTTCAAAACCTTTGAAGTAGTGGATCAGTTGTATAATAGATTATCTGTCTGTCTGTCTGTAACCTCAGTGTATATATCAACATGATTTATTTATCTTAATTGTTTAGTAATACTTTTCTTAGGTTCCCTAAGTATGAGATGGTGAGAGCTTGATTTAAAAAATGCCTGTCAAAATAGCCTAACTTGAGTTGTTAACTGAACGTCTCAGAAAGTGCTCGGCTTAGAGATCTTTGACTTTGTGGCTGTCAACTCAAGCTGAACATCAGAATCTAATTGGCATGTATAGTTCTAAAATATTTTTTTAGATAACTTTGGAAGCTGTTTCTCTGGGTAGCATTTATTTTATTTGATTTCAGGCATTCTTGAAAATTACAACGATAAGTGCATTGATTTTTTTGTGTGTGCCTGGTAAGAGCATTGCCCTGTTTCGAAGGTTGAGAAGTTTTTTCTCTCCTAGTCTGAGATGCACAATGCTGCAGAAACATTCAATTCCACCTACTGATTTGATTCCCTCTCAAATTATCCTAATCAATTAATTCAGATTCTAGGTCAGATTTGTTCAACAGAAGCTTGGTCTCACCCAATAAAAACCAACTTTTGTATGTAACACAGACTAATGAATACTAAAAATATTATTAAACGGAAGGTCGCTGGTTCAAATCCCAGGGTCAGCAGAATCTTTTCACTGTTAGACCCTTCAGCAAGGTCCTTAACCTCAGTCGCTCCAGGGAACGTCTGTCCCTTCATTCTCAAAAAAAAATGTATGTCACTTTGGATAAAAGCATCTGCTTAATATTTAAAATATAAAATGTTTTAAATAAAAACTATTGATTTTTCTCCTTCCCTGACCTTCACAGGCGGAGAACTCTGCGCTAGCTTTAGCAAATGAGAGCCAGAGAGAGGCGTATGAAAGATGCCTTGATGAGGTGAGTGTGCACTAGGTTAATGTATCTAATTAGAGGTGTTTGTACCCTAAGGTAGTGTTGTTAATACACCTAATTAGCCTCCATAACTCTGTTAAGAGATTTCTTTACATTCCTTCTGTATATTATCGGTATTTCAAATACATCTTTGAGTTTCTTCTTTGTTCCAAAGGTGGCCAACCATGTTGTACAAGCTCTACTCAACCAAAAGGTGAGGAGCACGTTATTTTGCCCATTATGTGAGAGAGTTCTTTTCATCCTTCATCTAAGGGTGAAAAATCCAGCCTGGCAGCTCTTTCTGTAGCATAATCCTTTCTCATGATTCATGTCATAGTGCTGGCCGGAATGTGGTTGTTTGCGTGGAACATTTTAAAATTCTAAAACACATTGCATGTTTTAGTGTCAAATCAAATGTGTTACACCTTCAGCAAACTCCAGGCTTCAGATTTGCAAGTGTTAGCTGCTCCTGATGTGGAGAAGGGTTTTCTCTTCAGTAAATTTTTATTTATTTATTATTTTTTTTCCTTATGTGTATGTGTACTAGGACCTGCGAGAAGAGTGCATTAAGCTGAAAATGCGAGTGTTCGACCTGGAGAGGCAGAACCGGGCCTTGACCGAGTTCTTTCACCAGAAACTGCATAGCCAGTTCAGCACTGGACAGCAGGTATGAATCTGCGTGTGTGTGCGCATGAGTGTGTCCAAGCGGGCAGATGGAATGTCTGTAAAAAGGAAGGCTCTCCTTTGTATGGTAAAAACTTTGGTGTTCTTTTGGGGGCAGTGTGTGGCTCAGCAGGTTAGAACTTTGTGCCTATGATTGGAAGGTTGTCGGTTCAAATCCCGTGGTTAGCAATGATTTCACCCTAGTCCCTTTTATACTGCCCTTAGCCCCCAGTTACTGTAGGGATTCTCACCCTCCTTTATAAAAAGTTTGTGTGTGTGTGTGAGGCTTGTGGTCACGTAAAGGAAAAATCTGTGTAGTTCTTTAAAAGGGTTTCAGCTCAGAAAAAATGTGGATGAATCGAGAGGTCTTAGCCTCTGTGTTTATGGCTGACACTTAAACCCAAAGGAACTGGCTGGTTTCCCCACTAGTAAAGATGGCTGCCGTTCCTGGAGTTGTTTGATTTAGTGTCCCGCATGAGATTACAGCAGCAGGGCTGTTTCTGCAGCCACAACCAGGGGCCTTAATGTCACAAATCTGATCTTAACCAACGTACTGCTTCTTGCTTGTGGTCCCTGGGTTCAGCACAACATAAGGCATGTGCCCTTTAAAAATATCCTGGACAAAAGGCTCAAATGAACATAGCTAATTACTTTTAAAAATGAAAAAAAAAAACACAAAACAACTGTGGTCATTAGTCTCGGGATTCTTTTTTATAATTTACCGGCCTTTCTGCACTGGCCATTACGCAAAAATGAATGTGTGGCTAAATGGCAAAATGCAAATAAATGCAAATGATGATGCCGTCCTTTCAGATTAGCTGTCAAGTACGGTTTCAGATGTCAAAAAAACTAAAAAATAATAATATATACTCCTCTGTGCTGGTTTAGATACTTGCACAATTTGTGCAGTTGAACTGTACTGATGATGAAAGCCTTGGTAAACGGATAATTGAAATGATTTTTTCCTCCCCCTATTTTATGGTCTTTGTCATCCTTGAAATGGTGTCAGTGAATCTGTCTTTAAAGCCCTTTGCAGTGACACTCCCTCCCCTTCCTGAAGGCTCAGCCACCTGCTTTCTTTTACACCACATTAGCATCCTTTAAACTCCCTGGAGAAGAAAAAGGGCCGCGAATCTGTCTCAGACATCTGAATATAGCATTTAAACTAGACACATTCAGACTGCATTTAGCATCCATCCATATCCATCCGAATCCCTGTCCAGGAGGTAGTACAGTGTACCAGGCTGGGGTACACCTTACATAGGGTGCCCGGTGATGGCAGGGCACATCCTGTGTGGGAGACTGAGAGAGGCCTCATTTAGCTGAATTGCATGTCTCTGAACCGTGGGAGGAAACCTGAGTATTTGAATGAAACACGGGATGAACATGCAAATTCTGCGCACACACATACACATGCGCATAGACGCACACATGTAGTGAATATATGTGTGAATTGAACCCTCGGCCCTGGAAGTGCTTCCCTTTTTGGGGAGCTTTAAAAAACATTGCTTTTATCATAAATGAAAGTGATTTAATATGTTCGCTGTGCAGACATCCAAGGCCATTTTTCCTGGCAGTCTCATTTAAGTGCCAGGACAGCATTGGAGGGGTAAAAAAAAATAATTATAGTGATTAATAATGAGGGTTGCTGAGTTTTGCTTCAGGCTTTTTAAATGCTTTTTTTTTACTTTTGAATGTAGGTACAGGAAAGATGGAGTTTGGTCATGTAGGTTACTGAGCTGGGGTGCCTTGAGGTACATGCTTTTTTGCATTTGTAAGGTTAACAGGAGGTATCCTGGTAGGGTTGGTCTCTTATCTTTTTTCTGATTGCATAAAGACTCACGGTACAGTATCCCAGTATTGTAATGATAGTTATAAGGCTATGAGGCTGTAAGGGGCCTTCCTAGTTGCTGTTGAGTGAGTTACCTGGGTTTACCTGTTTGTTAGGCCTGAATCATTAAAAGTAAGGGGGATTTTGACCAGTCAGAAAGCACTGAAGACAATTAAAATTTCACAAAAGCTCCTGTCCTAAGTCTAAATTAACACTTTTTATGCCACTTGATAACATATTGCCAGCCAAATGAGATTCTGTTACGCTTCTTTTCATTATTTTGTTTATGAATGTTTGTTCCGTCTTGTAATTCTGAGCTGTGACCAGCATGATGGCAGTCTAGTCTGGCTAAAATAGGTTTTCAACACTCAACAATGTTCACGCTTCGTAGCATAACAAAGTACTAATGTAGAACAACTATATTATCTAAAATATTGATGGGGAGGCCTTTGGAAAAGTATGTAGGGCTGTTTATTATTTTAATCACTGAGCTTAAGGCCTTTTTGGGTCATTGCCGAGTATTCATGTTTTACCAATGTATTATGCTATTCAGTATTTTTAATAGCAAGTGCTTATTTAATGTCTTGTGTCCCTTTTATTTCAGCTACCATCTGTACTCCACACAGAGTACAACCCTGAGCTGCTAGCCAAAGGTTCAGACAAGTCTGCCACTGTGCAGACCGAAGGGCAGGTCAAGGTGAGGGTCAGGTGACAGTCAGGTGACCTGTGATACAGATGGGAGGCATCTCCATTGCTTGCGACCACACAGACTTCTGGTGGGGCTTGGCATATTAGCCGAGCGCCTCTTCAGGGCCCTGCTTGCTTCTGTTTCCTTGTGAAATGTCCTGATCTCATTAGCTGGTCCCATCTCGGGGTTCCGGGAGCCTTTCATCGACAAATACGAGTATAACCAGTCAGCTAAATCCATCTCTGTGATGAGACAGGTTTTGCTTTATCCCTCTTGCTCTGGAGTCCTACCTTAAGTGCCCTAGTCTCCATTCCCTCTTTAGACACATATCCAATATCAGGTTGTCACAGTCCCCCCCATTCTTATGGTTACAGTTCATCTTATTATGCAGCACTTGTCTCCATCACAGGAATTTCACTCTGGCGAGACTTCGGCCATTTGTACATTTGACAAAAATAAACCTCTGCAGGTCATTGATATTTTAAGAATCTCCTCGAATTGTGTAGGAGAACCTATGGTTGTGTATCATTTTATATGATTTCACATACTTGCCAGCTAAGCTTCTTATTATAATAACTCTTGCCTGTCCGCTTACTTACTTTCATTTGTTTCCACACTTTATGTAAAAAAAAAAAATAGTTGATCTGAAATAGTGGTATTTATTTTCCATGGTGTGTTTTGAGATTTATTAAAACCACATTCAGGTGGGTGGATGTAGATCAGTGTTGAGTAGTAGATGGGTATTTCCCTTGCACAGCTTACTTTACTGTGACAGATTCCAAATTATACAAAGGAAAGGAAAATGTCAATACAAATTGTATTCATTTTATAGCAACGTTCCTTTCATCTGACTATCTTTTCTGTTTCAGACCAATGGGGACTGCACACCAAATGGCACAGCAGACACACGGGCCCCCGCAACTTCAATGGAGGCACTTTCCCCGTTCTTTAAGAAGAAAGCACACATTCTCGAGGTCCTCCGTAGACTAGAGGAGACTGATCCATTGAAGTTTCATCCCTACCCAGGCCTTCCTGCCTATTATGACTTTGGCCAGTCCCTGATCCCCACAGAATCTGCCCTCATCCCTGGTGTCGTCCCCACCCATCAACACAAAGGACCCCCGTCACACTGTCGGCATTCCTGCTCAGACTCTGACATCCATGAATATGCGAATGGCGACAGGACGCTACCTGAGGACCACGGCCTGGAGTATGAGAGCTGCCAGTCTTGTCTTATGCTCTCTCAGAAGAGCCTGGCAGGTGTCTTAAAGTGTAACCAAGGTCACATCACTCCACACCCAAGCAGACCGGATGACTTCAGTGGTCGGAGCTGGTCGGAGGTTCAGGGAGCCTCTGCACAGCGCACAGACTCACAGACTACTGTGCCAACAACTGACAAAACAAACCCAGCAGCCAGGGCAGAGAAGCCAGATGATGTCCCACAACTAATAAGCACAACTTCTTATCTCTACTCAGGACTCGAAGATGCCAGTCATGCTGGCGTCGCTTATCAGGAGCCAAACCTGGCCACGACGTCTGCAGAGGCCACGAATGTTGGCCTTCGTGGGGAGAGCTCGGAAGAGCAGCCCAACTTTTCCCACGCGGTGCCAAGGGAAAAGATGCAGAGTGAAGCCTCCAATCCAGCTGAGAACATAAACCTTGAAAATTTTCATGACTTGAATGCAGCACAGGTAGTCGGAACGGAACAGTGCTACTTTGAAGTGGCCGCAGAAACAAGTGTGAAGAACAGCTTGCTTACCAATACTTCAAACGCCACAATTCCCGAGGCTCCTGATGGCTCCACAATTGAATATTGTGAGCAAGAATCTAGAGAACAGATCTGCAGCAAGCTATACTTCTCTTCTAATGAGACCTCTGTTTCCAAAAAGGTAGCAGTTGAGTCTTACCTTCCACCCCATTCTCCTGAGAAGAACAGTGTGGTGGAGCAGCCTTCTAATGAAAAAGCAAAGCTTGTGCTTAGCCCGACTTCCTTCAGCGAAGTCAAATCTTCACCTATCTCCTCCCCTTCCAGGCTGTTGAGGTTCCTGAAGATTCCGTCGATTGGCGAGCGGGCGCAAGCCGCCAATCCACTCCGTCTCAGCCCCCAGCTTACTCGCAGTTCCAAGATCCCCTGTCGAAACAACTACGAGGTTCACCATTCCCCTGTTATGGCTCGCAAGGCCACCACCACTGAGAGGGAGAAGCAGCCGCAGTCATCCAAGGTTGACTCCTACCCATCTGCGCATTCTGCTCCAACTTCCCCACCGAAGCCTGAAGATGACTGTTTGCCCATTGCCAGGGAGATCAATTTTAGTGGTTCTTCTGAGCCAAAAGCCAGTCACAGTGCCAAATCAGCACTGCCTTCTCAACCTGAAAGGGGCTTTCAGAAGGTTCCTCACTATGAAAATGTCTGTGATGTTCCTACTTCCTGTCACCTGGATTGCTCTTCCCAGTGTTTTGAGGGAACAAACATACCCCACTTTCTTCCTTATCCTCAAAATGAAGCATGCATCGATAAGCAGCCCAAAATTCAGGAGAAGAAGATTGTTAGCCCATCTTTTAAGCAGCACAATGTTTCAGGCACAGTTGAGCAACCCTGTGATTTCTCTCCTTCAGATCTAGAGACTCATACTGAGGGCACAGTCTGGTGCAACCTCCATGATCACCAAAGCCTGCCAACATCTTCTGTCTCCCAGAGAGCTCAGACTAGCTGTAGCCATTCCAGCATGTCTGACAGACATGAAAAAGTCTCTGAAAGCACCTCTAGAAGTTCTGAAGCTGTCGCATTGCAAGACATGGCGCAAAGAGGTGATCCAGCCTCCGTTCCTAAGAAAATAGTTGTTGGGAAGCCGCCAAGTGAATCTAGTCATCACCTATTTAAGGAACGCTTGGCAGCTCTTGGAAAGCTCAAGACAACAGAAGACCTGATAGTCACAACTCAGCCCACAGATAAAAAAGATGCACAGTGTAATGCTGGTAAAGTTGTGTCCCCCAGCATTGGGGAGAAAAGTAAAACTGCAGAGAGGCAATGTGATCGAGGCATACCGGAACACAAACTCCCAAAACACACAGATTCGCTCGACAGTAAGCCATACCCTAAGCCCGTGAGCCATGCCACAAAGTTCCCTGCACCATCTCAGCCATATGAGCCTGGAAGCAAATCCTTAACTCCCAGCTTAGTAGTGCCTAAGGCCGAGCTGGAGACATTTGGATCCAAAATGTATGTAGCAAAGGCAGAGGGTCCAAAAATAAAGGTGAACCTACCTTCTTCAAGCCCTGACCCTCCTCAGGTGCTGCGTAACTACATGAAGTGCAGCTCCTCCCCGAATCCCCCTTATAGTAGTAAAACTGCTCCTAGCCCTCAGAACAGCCCCACCAAAGTCCCATCTAAATCACCATCCAAACCTGCTCAGGCTGCTTCCAACCCAAGGCCAACTAAAATGAGCCAGGATGACCGTGTCTCTCAGAAGCCGTCGCCCCGTTCAGAAGACAAGAGTAAGTTCACCGGCAGCAAAAAGAAGAGCCCGGCCTGTACAGAGAGCATTCCCTCAGGCCCCCTGAAGTCAGCAGATGCCATGGATGACAGGAGACCCTTTGTCTCTGCTCCTCAGTCAGCTATTGAGCAGAAGGTGATGAAGGGCATAGAAGAAAATGTGCTGAAGCTGCAGGAGCAGGACCGTGGTCATGCGGCCGAAGTTAAACAGAAGGCCTCCAATGGCATCGCCAGCTGGTTCGGCCTCAAGAAGAGCAAGCTACCAGCCCTCAGCCGTAAGCCTGAGATGTCCAAGCTTAAAATCGGCATGCCCTCTGCAGGCAAGGAGGCCAAAACGGCTGCAAAGAAGAAGCTGGAGGTTGAGAGTCTGAATATCTCAAAGTTGATGGAGAAGGCTGAGGATCTGCGGCGTGCTCTGGAGGAAGAGCGGGCTTACATGAATGGGGTAGCCCTGGATCGTCCTGGCAGAGGTCACTCCTGTGAGGTGGTAATGGATCAGTCCCAAGGCCAGCTGTCCGTAATGTACAGGGGGGTGTCCTCAGACAACTTTATGCAGCAATTACTGAACCGGTGAGAGAATTTTTACTTATAACTTTTAATATATAATGTATCATAATCAGACACAGTGAAATAGCGGATTTGAACCCTCTGAAATTTGCTTGCTACTGATGACAGAAGCAGCTAGTTAAGAAAATCATGAATTCGAACCCCCCCCCCGCTGAAATTTCAACATTTATTTCTGGCTATGGGCCGTGATCTCATTACTTTATTAATCAGCCTGCTTGTACCCTTTGTTTCTGATTTAGTGTGGATGAGAAGGACCCAGCCAATTTTGGAATCACCTCCCGGCGCCTTTCCTTTGACTCCAAAAAGTCGAGACCCATTTTCAGCCATCAGAGGAGTGACATCAGTCATACTAAGAGCAGTGGGGAGATTGAAAAGGTATGACAGACTATATAGAGAGTAAGTACTGGCAGCTTAAGTGACTGTTATCACATATCATGGTTTATTTTTCCTAGGGCTCGGACCTGATCAGTAAAGATGTCCAATCAGATGAGATTCTGGCAGAATCCATAAATTCTCAACACTTCACAGGTAAGAAGAGAATTTGGTGTTTGTTAATATTTAGTTTGCTTTTATTGAGTTTTCTTTTGGCTTTAATAAATCGCCACACTGGTGAACTGCCAGATTCTTTATCAAGATGAGCATTGACTTTGTTCAGGTTCAAGGCCGAACATTCTGCCTCATTCTGTAAAAAATGTTTCAGCAACATTTTAAAGTTTAATTTCAGTAAGCTTCCCTGAGGTCTTACTGTAATCCTGATTGCAGAATGAATATTGAACTGGAAGCAGAATGTTTTCTTTGATTTCTTTGAGTTGTTTTGATGCCATACACGTGCCTGTTTAACTTTAGTATATAAAAAAACTGCTCTATGTTTTTGTTGGGTTTTCAAACTACTTGACTGGCATATATTTGAACCGGCGTGTTTGTGACAGCCCTTTCATATTGCCTGTGCAACATCTGAATGTAACATACTTGAAACAGAAGCAGCCTCTGCCATACTAAATAACTGTGACACTTTCTTAAAAATACAAAATGACAATTCTTTAATAGTATTTAATTAAGAGGACTAAACAGCAGTCAGTCTAGAAGGTGGCGCAGTAAAACCTATTTTACTAGGTCATAGGTACACACGTCCTGGAGTCCCCACGAAATTAATGTTATGTATTTTTTTTTATTACCCTAAATTTTTCATATTGGATAATATCACTAGCAGAAACATGTTTTTTTCTCTGTCTGTGAAATTGATCCTAAAATGGGTGAGCGTACAGTAACCATTTTCAATCAAGCATGATAGTTGGCTAAAATGCTTCTTTAAATATTTAAGGTCAGACTTTCACTGACGAGAGAGTAGGTTGTCTGAAATGTCCAGGTGAATGAAGAATTTAATTGTGAACAAACTTGAAAGCTGGGAAGGAGGTTGAAATGGGGAGGAGTGACAGCTGGCCCCAGGTGATGCCAGAAAGTGAGAGAGAAGGGAACTGTACAGCAGCGCTGGCATAACTGTGCAGGCCCAGTGCTGACATGCACTGCTTTAACATCTAGCTGCAAACCAGGTTAATAAGCAGAAATATCCTCAATATCATCAAGGTTCTTCACGTAATTCCTAAGTAAACTGGATCATTCTCACATGAAAAGGGGGTTTTCTCCCCCCAGTGCCTAGAAGCAACAAATTATCTCTGTCCTGTTCTGTTATTTGCTTATACTTGCTGTTCAGAGCTGAGTGACATGCTTGGGACCAGGAATAGTTCTTTTGCAACTTAATTGTACCTGCTTTGAGTTGTGATTAAGGAAGAACGCATGACTATTTGAATGTGCTGCTGTGAAAGCCACATCTTAGGGCCTTCTCGGTAACACCTTCGGTGTGTCCCCTCTCCAAGGTTCTGGGTCCTCCATGCGTACCCTTGACAGCGGCATTGGCACCTTCCCTTTGCCGGATTATGTCAGCGGTGCAGCTTTGAAAAGTGTCCCCAAGGTCATGTCCCAGGGGGAGCAGGAGATCTTTGGTCCTCAAGGTAAATTTGGACTTGTGACAAAGGTTCCCCGCAAGGCACACACACTGGAAAGGGAGCTGTCGTCCCTGGAGGAGGTTGATCCATGCAACTTGTACAGCTCTGCACTGGAAGGAAAGAGCTCGGTTGTGCATCTCTCAAGCACAATCCATGAAGGTGTGTACAAAAAAAAATTTCTAATCCTTTACGCTGTTAGTACCCGATAATGGAAAATTTAATTTCTTTAAAAATTGTAATGCTCTGTGAAAGCCATTGGGGCAAGGAGCAGACAAGAACACCTAAAACTGATTAAACGTGGGTGTTATGAATTTAAAATGTTCTTCTTTCTGACAATTTACTAATTTCTCGCCACAGCACAACTGGGACAAACTAGCTAGTGATTCTGTTTCTTGACAGATGCTAATGACTATGGAGCAGATGTCCAGTCTCCGCCCATGAAGAACTGGACTGTCCCCAATCTGAAGGCTCCTGCAGTACCAGCTGAGGTCTATCTGGGAGTCAAAGAGGAGATGGACCCAGCAGGGCAGGCACCCTTCAGGAGGGTGAGTTTAGAGGCACTCTCATCAAGGGTTGTGTTTCCCATTCATATTGTTATTCTGCTGCAGTCCAATCCTCCTGCCACCTTCATATAATCCACTTGGTGAAACTTAAACCAGTATTTCCCAACCCGACCCTCAGGACTCCCCAGACAGTCCGTAACGATCAATGAAATAAAACACAAGTAACATTCACATTTCAAAACAAATTCCAGAAGTGATGAAATGGAATCCTGATTTTTGTATTACAAAATAACAATAACAAATAACAACAGCAACAACAATACGTTATTAACAATAACAACGTACAGATGCCACGAGGGCTATGCGGCTGCTTAGGGCCTGGTGGCCATCAGGGGACCCCGCATCGCAGGAGCAGGGAGGGAGCAGAAACGTCGACTGTCTGGCAGGGAGCTGGGAGGGAGCAAAGCCTGGGGGTCCTTTAGCACTGGGTTGAAGAAATACTGGTCAAAGTTTTTTGCATTAACCCATGTTATTTTTGTGGTTGAAGTTACCCCAGTCCATTTTCAAAATGAGGTTAAATTCTATAGATTCTAGTGTTTAGAACGGAAGAAGTAAAATACAGGGTTAAACAAAACCAGGGGTTGCAGGGTCGCACAGCCTGTCTTGGGAAGCAAGGGAGGTTATGAGTGCAGTTCCTGGGCCCTTGCACAAGCTCTCACACTCAGAGCCAAATACAGTTAACTCATCAATCTGTCAAAACACACTCAGAAATGGGAAGTGATCCTGTGGACCCTGGACATGTCACTGCATCTTCTGGGCTTATCGCAAAAACAAAATTGCTTCTGTGTTTGCTGTGGGCAGACTCATACCCGCATTCTGGCACCATAGAAAGGGGCCAAGGGCTCGAAGGAGAACTGCACCTGGAGCCAAACCAGTATCCTAGCACTGCGGTGACATGACCAAGATGACAACTTGGGGATATTCTGACTATCAATGAGAACGATAAACATGCTTCTCTACTTAGGGCAGGTTGCTGTGGAAACTGGAAGTGAGATTGACCAAAGCGGGAAGGAATCATGAGTTTCTGATTGCCTGTCTGTCTCTCTCTCTTTCTTTGAATGGACTCCATTATCAGTCGGGGTTGATATACTCCGTAAATTGTAGCTTTTAAAAAATATTTTGAAGTAGGTCTTTCAAAGCCTCCTTATCTTACCATTTTTTTAACCTTAAGTTCTTTGCATACTAGCCAATATTTCACAAGCTTTTATTTCTTCCCTTTTCAAATTGGATTCGCCCACTCCCCCTTCCCCCACAAATTGAATAGAGAATTCTTAACGGGAGCTTCTATTGTCTTCACATAAGTTTATGTAGATGGACTTTAAACGGAGAAGCATCAGCCTCTGTTTTCCTGCAGCTACCACTCCACCAACATCAGAAACTTCCTTTAGCAGGAGAACTTGTAAGTGAGCCCCATTATTGGGCACAGGGATGGGCTTTCCCTGGTGCCGTGATTCAGAATATGTCAGGGAAAGCCCAGGCGCTGGATACATGCTGCCTATGTTGTGTTTCCAGGGCTGGACCAATTCTTTTTGGGGCCTAAGCAAGATCTGATTAATCTAGTTGTCATTTGTAATCTTCCTTTCCATTCTGACAGCGTGATGAGATTGGGGGGGGGGCCTGGTGGCCATCGGTTCCTAAGCAGCCACTTAGTTTGCCTGTGCCTTGGGCTGGCCCTGGTGGCGTCTGTATGTTGTTTCATTGACTCCTCAGATACAAGTGGTTCATTGTCGCTTTCTGATGCTCCTATTTTTGCAGGCCATGAAGGCTTGTGCTCCGACACCGCGTGACGCCGATCCTGCCAGCTTGCCGCTGCCCCCTCCAGTTGGTTTGGCCCGGCGTGGCAAAAGCCAGACCCCCATCGCCGCAGAGATGAGCAAGGACGGAGGGCTGGAGCTGATCAAAGAGCAGCCAGATGACATCCTGTCCCCCAGCCGGCCCCAGACCCTGGAGACTCCTGAATCGCTGAGTGACTCCCTGTATGACAGCCTGTCCTCCTGCGGTAGTCAAGGATGAGGGCGGGCTCTCATGCTTGTGTGGATGGGCATCCGGGAAACCGGCATTCGACGGGCGGGTACTCAAGCACCCTGAGTGAGCAGCACAATCTCGTTATGTCAGCCCTCCACTCCAACACAAGCTGCCCGTTTCTCAGAGTCTGGCTGCTGGGTGACGAACCCATCCCATGCTTTTCTCGAGATGACTGGCACAGACTTTCTGAAGATGCACAAACTGGCCTGGCTATAATCCCAGCTGAAGAAAGCAGACGGTCACCAGAACTGTTTTTGCAGTGTGTGTGCTCACACACACACAGACACACAGACACACACACTTCACAGCTTCATCTAGGCATGACTGGCATCCAGACACACTATTTTCAGAGCAGCCTATCCTGAATTGTGCTACCGTTTAGCTGCGGGAGACGCATAACAGGCATGCCAGCGCTCCTATCTGGAGTGACGAGAGAACCCCTCGTTTAAAATCACTCTGAGTATTTTGTTCACAATGGAGTCACCTCAGGAAAGTGGGAGATTTCATCGAATTATTTACATCTGCATTGACGCGCAGATTTCGATACAATTACCCATAAAGCAATGGGCAGCCTATAAAAGATTGAAGCCGATACTGCCAATGTGTTTAAAGCATTCTTTTTTTATGATGATGATTATTATTATTGTTGTTGTTGTTGTTGTTGTTGTTATTAATATTATTATTATTATTGTGTTGTTGTTGCTGTTATTTGTTATTGTTTATTTTGTAATTTGTTATACAATTCAGGCTTCCATCCATTTTATCATTTCTGGAATTTGTTTTGAAATGTGAATGTTACTTGTGTTTTATTTTGTTGATCTTTATTTTTTAACTTAAAAAAATAATAATAATCTTGGTGCAGAGACTCTAACTCTGTTTTCTCCAAAATAAAGAGGTCATTGTCAGGAGAGCCGTGTGTCTGTTTCCCATTTTAAATTAAGCTTGAGATCTAAATGACGCACTGGTGACTGATGTCTGTCTGAAAGATAAATTCTGTGTGTGAAATCGATGTTCACTGCCATTGTTTTTATTTAGACCCCTGCTTTAATATGCCCCTTGGTGAAGGTGGGGTGTTGAATATCTCTCCATTCTGCTCCGTGGATGTGCCACAGGGTCGTGGGCCGCTGGTTAAAAACCCGAAATTCTCGAGCTGTGAGATACGGGTTGCACACTCGTCGATTCCGCAGCCCCCAGTCAGTTTGAAGTGACCTTGTGCAGCCTCTCCGGAACAAGCCGGCTGAACGCCGGCTGCTGAATGGAGCGACTGCCTGCAGCATTTTATTGGTCAGCAGCATAACAAGAATAACCCGCTGCTTTCACTCGGTGTGGTATTCCTGCTATTTCGAAAGGTAATTCTTGCATATGCTCTGCAATTTCATTTAATAATGACTCCTGTTGCCTTTTAAGTCTTGTCATAATGGAGGAGACTAAGGCAAGACCTCCGGTTCCCTCTATGTTTTAAGACTGAACCCGCCAGGCACTTCATACACTGTTCTCTGTATGAAAGTGCTCCCTTTGTATACAAGTATAGCACCCTGACTAATCAGAGATGAATGGATTTGAATGCAAGGAAACAAGGTCTACAGCATGGACTCTTAAGGTTCACGTTATTTGATAGTATAATAGTAATTTTGAGTCTTGTGCAAAGAGTTACCTCTTTCTTAAATGTGTTTTCTTATGGCTTTTAGCAGTTCTCTCCACTGCGTGAAGATATTTTTCTGACCAGAGGGACCTGGAGTGATTTGTTGGGTGGCTCAGCTATTGGACTAGCAGTTCTCTTCACTTGCATCAGTGCAGCTCAGCTGACCAGAATGGATTGGCCGCTTGTGCTAGATAGATTAACATTAATGACAGATTATTCATTTCTTAGTGGCATGCAAATTTCCTGTGTATTAAAAGTAAGTTTTTACATTCTCCATGTATACAATATGGGCATTTTAACTAAAGAATCATTTTTCCCTGCTAGATTTCCACGGTAAACTGTAAGTGGTATTATTGCAAAGTGGAAGCGTTTAGGAACAACAGAAACTCAGCCATGAAGTGGCAGACCATGTAAAGTAACAGTGGGGTTGCTGAGTAATGAGACATGTAGTGTGTAAAAGTTGCCAACGCTCAGTTGACTCAATAACTGCAGAGCTCCAAACATTCAATTTCATGTTGCCTCAGGCGGGGGCGAGGGGTGCCAGTGGTGATGCTCACTTAAGGTGCCACATTGACTAGGACCACCCCTGCCCTACATGCAGAAATTCATACCAGAAGTCATATGAAGCTTTAGTCCACAGCCAGGAAACCAAATATGAGAATCAATGAAATATTAGACAAACGCATTGTTTGCAGTTTCTCACCACAGAAATCATGAGTATAAACAAATTATTTTATTAAATTTATGTAGAATTACCTGGCAAGAAAGTTGCACTTTACCCCATTAACATTTATTTTGTTTTAATATGTGTTGTTCTCCAGAATTATTAAATGGACAGCTTTTCTGCTCCCTTGTTACAATTGAATACTTGTTTTCTTATGGGCAGACATGACCCTCCTGGGACAAACAAGTACTTTTTGGTCACAGGTTCCAATGTTTAATGATTTCATCATCTGTTATCAGGTAACCAATTCTATCTGATTTTATTTCCCCCCACTTTCTTAGTTTATATTAAATCTCTTTTTTGACAACTGCTAAAGTACCGGAGTATTCCTACAAAGCTGTAAGATGGATCCAGTGTGGGTAAAAAAAAAAAATACCATGAAAGCTAATCATTCTGGTCAATCGATGGCTCCATTTGTATCCCCTTGAGGGGGGAAATGAGTTCTAAGAAGAGCTGTAATTTTCATTTTGAATTGTTTTATTTGCCTTTAATGCTCACGTTTGGCAGTTAGGAAATGTATTGCTGTCTGACGCCCAAGGAGAAAGCTCTTCCAGAGACAGCACGAGGAGGCGATGCTGTATTTAATGTCAGGCAGAGATGAAATCGATCAGCACGCACAGAGGTAGCCGCTTAATGCAGCGGGATGTCGAAAGCCACCGGTGGGCGACAGGGATCACGGTGACAGGTTTATCTTCTTCTCTGCGCTGGTCCTCTAGGTCAAGGCGCAAGCTGTGGATTTTTACAGATCCATGGTGTCAGGGACGGGCATCACAGTTCTGGTTATTGCTGTATCTGTTCCTCTAATAACAGGACACTGTGTACAATATTCAGTGATCTGTACAAAGACACTGAACTGAGAGTGCCTTCCAGTTGAATGTTCAGCTGGAGCAAATTGCTCCAAATTGCTGGGAGTTTATAGACTTTCTGACATGTTTTTTGAAGAGCAAACTGAAAAGGCTGTTAACAATGTAGCTGTATGAGGAGAATTAGTGTATATACAGCTCTGGAATAAATTAAGAGACCACTGCATACTCTTTTTTAAGAATCTGCATTTTTAAATCCTGGTTTAATCCTGGTTCTGCTGGCTACACGGCAGGTTGCTTCCAGTTCCAACATTTCTAAGATAGCACAAGAACAAGGTAAAGCAGGAGACACTGGGAACGACCAAAAACCAGTGTGATAACTGGTGGAAGCAACTTTCTGACGCCAGATATGACCATCAACTGATCCAACAGTTTCTCATGAATTATAGGATGACATCAAGTGACCTTCAAAAGGAATGGGAAACATTAGGTTTAGGTGTGAAGTGCTCTGCTAAGACAGTTTGTATCAGGCTCCTAGAAGCAGGACTGAAGACCCATAACGCAAGGAAGAAGCCCTTCATTATTGAGAAACAGGGAAAACCAGGCTGCAGTTTGCAAAAATATATATATATTATTCACAAACGCACAACCATAAATCAAGAAATGAGTGAAACAGAAAACTGTGCTGTGGTCTCTTAATTTTATCCAGAGCTGTATGTGAAGTATAGTTACTATATAAGGACACACCTATCCTTTGTTTTTAAAACCTGGGGCGCATGCATAATTTAAGTCTGTTATCTCAGACTAGCATTACTGACACATTCTGTGGAACAAAGAGCTTCATGATCTGCTGCCTAATGACCAGCTGTGCCTAATTCCTTCTGGCTCTGAAGAGTGACATGTGCCCTGGGCCTTTAAGCCAAGACGGCTTTTGAGTCATCGCCATGTCAATTTTAGCACAAGAAAAGCATCTGAGTGATGTGATAGATATCAAAAAAATCATTTTTGTCAATTAAATTTGACCATTTTAATTTTAATTTATCTGTCCTAGGGATCACTCCACTGGCCAGGGTCAAAAAATGTTTGTAAAATTACTTAATATGCAAATGACATTACAGTTAACATGATTAAATTGGCTTCTTGTGACTGGGGACTCAGTGGGTAGCACAGTTGCCTCACACTCCCGGACTGGGTATTCGAATCCTTCTTCCATTCTGTGTGTTCAGAGTTTGGATGTACCTCCAAATGATGTGTGTGTTTATGTCACCGTGACAAAGGCTTGGAAGATGGAAGAATAAATGAGTTCTTTTCATGACAATATAATTTTTAATCCAATTTCAGTTAAATGTTAAGCCTTCTGGTGTGTTTTCCCTTTAACCTGTAAAACGAATTCTCTTTGATTAATAACATGCATTTGTCTGTCATTTTCTGAAAACAAAGTTCATTCCTTAGACTCCACAAATAGTACACATAGACTGAGACCCCCCAGTACAAACCACTTGTAAAAAAAATGCCTTCATAGATTTCTGTCGCTCAATATGGGTCAAAAATTGATGCCTTGCAACAGTATTTATAAATATATAAATGTAGCAGGATGACCCTGAAAGGTTCCAAGTATTACTGTGAGGGAAGCAAATTGACTCCGAGAAAGAAGATAAGTAAGCCCAAATACCACATCACAGTACTGAGTATTTAAAAGCAACATATGAGCCAACCCGTCTTTTTTAAAATAACCACCCACCACCATTTCTTATTAAAGGTGATTCCGTTCAACCAAATGCACGTACTTGTGGCTGCAAAACAACAACGTAAAAAATCCATACTCGTCACTGTAAGCGCTGATGTTCGATGTCACGACTACCGATTTAATAAGCAGTGCCTTGGCATGGACACTTGAGACCAATTAAAGATCCGGAGACAGTGATACAGGACTGTTTGTACAGCTTGTCACTTTCATCACTCCGGCATGTCACCGCGTGTGCCGTCCAACCTACTTCTGTTAACTGGGTTGGAGAAACAATTCGCCCCACCCGTAGCAAATACACTGAACTCTTCACACATGCAGTTCACATGTCAGCTGGGGGTATTCAGTGTGCTTTTTGAGGTCGCGTAATTGCATTTAAGTGATCCTTTTTCAGGGTGAGGCTCCGAGGAGATGCAGAAAACAAACATTTTATCGGTCCCCCACATACCCGCAAGAGCGTAAGCGTTGAACTCGTCGGCACTGCGAGTGCCTGCTGTGTCGGTGGGCACAGCAACCAGTGATGTGCAGCTCTTTTCAACTGTGAGGTCGTATTAAATATAATAAAACCTCACCCTGGCTATTGCTCTGGCCACTGGCACAGTTAATGCTGCAGTTGCTATCGGTGATTAAACTTGCGCCCAGGATGACCTAGATCACTCGAATGCCCAGTGTTTGGGGAGGAAACGGCAACGAATTCTTTCATGGAGTTTATGGGAAAATGCGCGCGCTGATAATCTACGCCACTTTGTGTGGATGCGTTTTCAGCACAGGTACAGTTGGACTGTTTCGTATTCTTAATACATTTTAATTTTCTTGCAATGAAGCAGCCAGTAAAGTAAAATTTATTATTGGGTTTATAAATGCATCCTTACATAAAAGAACTTGACGTTGTTAGTCACGTAGTTCGACCCACTGATTTACGCTAAATTGTGTCACTGCTTAATTCTTTTCGATACGCGTCAGCTAACAAATGATTTTTGCAAGATATATTTAAATGGCAAGATACGTTTCCCTATAGTATCCCTGTCTTTATTTTAGTGTCGTATGTTTAATTTGCGTTTTTGTGTCTTGTTAATATTCTAAAAAATGCGCCTGCACCCTGCTTTGCGAACCTCTGTTATGTTAGGGAAGGCGACTTCTCATGCGTTTTTACGCAACTCATGCTGCCATTACTGGTGCACGATTAAACGCTGTTGGCGCCTAAGTGGTGAATGAGTCTTTCAGTTTTCGTTTTGTTTTTCCAGTTCTTTGCAAATAATCTGGCTAATTGTACCATCACCGTCACTATGTTTAAACACAAGAGGTTAAGTATATGAAGGCAGTAAAAAAAAAAAAAAAAAACCTCATAAAGCCATTTAATCATATGTTTAACATCATGTGTCTTTAAATGCTAATGTATTTGCTTTTATAAAATACGCTTCTCAACCTTGGCGGATTTAGTTGGATTAGAATGTTAAAAAAACTAAATAATTGAATATTTATTAGTCACATTAATCCTCGCTTATAAGCCACAGGTCCTTTTAGAGATCAGGTGTGTTTTGTTCTTGTTTTCTAATCCCGTGTTTATAATATTGAAATAAGAGTAAACAAATTTACATATTATTAGCTTAATTGAACGAGCTAATTAAATCATAATAAAAATGTCCCAATTGAAAAGAACTTGCCGGTATATATTTGAAAGGTGAAAAAACAATACAGAAACATTTTATTTAGGTTTTATTTACGTCATGAAACATTGATGTAACGGTATCCAGCAATGAAACTATTCGTGATTTATGCCCCTTGTTCGATCAGATTTTTAAATGGATTCTTTTAATAACACCTTGGCACATTTCAGATAAAGAAGAGACCTGGAAAGAACACCATAAAATATATCCAAGGAAACATCACACATATATTATGTACTTTAGTTTAACTGTGCATTTCATTAGTTTCAGCTTCATGGCAGCGATAGGAGAATGGGCAGTCTGTTATCTGATATTTTAGCTACTTCATATGAATGCGCTTTCAGTTCAGGTGTACTTTAGCTATTTTTCTCGCTTATGGGGCGTTTAAATTCTTAATGTATTTTACATTTTCCGCATATATAAATTAAATAAATAAGGAAAATATAAAATATATATACACACCCAGCTTTAATAGACGTCTTTTTTTTAATAATTGTTGTACCCAGTTCAAACGCCACACTGTATTATACCGAAGTGTTTTTGTTCCGTTTTATGACACTCTTCTCCTCGGACTGTAGTCCTGATTAACATTAATCTAACACTCCAGAGGAGCCCAGAGCCTTTGCAGTGATTATCAGCTATATCTCAGAACCGGCTGTAACCGAGCTGGGGCACCCTGTGGCCATGAGCTATGCTGTCAGTTTTATGGAGAAGCTATTAGACTGACCAAATGGGGTTTGGCAATAAGCTGCCTAACACTGTGGTATTTTGTCATTTTCAAAGATTATGAGAACATAAAAAAAACATAGAGCATAAATTGTCGAGCCGGAATAAAATTTTTGTCCTTTTGAAATAGGAAAACTGAAATTAACGGTCCTGCCACCCATGTACCCCAGTTTACAATGTACATTCTACCCATCGTCATTGGTCCTGTATTTCCAGAGGCTGCCTCCTGCTGATGGAGTCGGGTTAAGTGCGATGCCCTGGCCAGCTTCTGTGTCGCTGCTTGTCGTTTTAACTTCTGTCTGTGTCCATCAGTGTGGCCTTTGCAGATGCAGTGTTACCACTGCGAGGAGAGCCCTCTAGAGGATGACTGCTCAGCCCCCCACTTCATTGTGAACTGCACGGCAAACATCCAGAACGCCTGCCAGAAGGAAGTTATGGTGATGGCCAAAGGTGAGAGTAGAGCCCCCCTCTTCAGCAAAGCTTAACGTAGGATACCCAATTCATATTGTACTGGAGCTGAACTGGGATCAGTCTGTCTGACTGTGAGCACCATTTCACAGCCCTGAATAATGTTTGTAAGGAAAATGATTCATGAGTCAGCCAAGGGTATAATGTTTTTGCTGCTTCTGAAATCACACTTTGCCGGAATTTACTACATATCTGTGGAAGCTAGTCTGTTTATTGTTACATGTGAAATACCGGTAAATCTGCTTAATGTGTGGCCTGTGGATAGCTAGTCAAAGCTAATCTTTGAGTATTAGTAATAACAGTGCAGCCTGAATGTCAACATGTATATAAAATCCTTAAAAATATATAACGCACATATTATAAGTTATTGTCAGCTATCCATCTTCGAGCTTATCCGGCACAAGGTCATGAAGGTCCTGGAGAGTTTCGCAGGCAGCAAGGCAGAGACCCTGAAACAGATGGCAGTCCATCACAGTGCATACATAGTCACACATCATAAGAAATTTCAAGGCTCCAGTTCACTGAACTGCGTGTCTTTAGACCTTGGGAGGAAGGTGGAGTACTTGGAGGAGACCAACACAACACTGGGCGAACATGCAACCTTCAAACACAGAGTAGGGGGTATTGGAACATTTGATATCTCTAAATGAACTTGTCTTTTGTTAACTGAAGAACAGTTTCAAAATGATGTATAATCTTGTTAGGGTAGTGTTCTGTTTATGCACATAAAATGGTTTCAAAAAGTACCTGCAAAAAATCAATAGTTTAATTAGATATGCACATCTTTGCGCAGTGCCTGCTTTTGAACTTCGTGTGTTGTAAAGGCAGGAATAATGTTTCGAGGTGCCTTCTCAAGGGTGTGAGACACCCATCAATTTTACATATCTAATTTCGACACGCTTTGATCCTCATAGATTTTTTTTGTCACTATGTCCTGGTATGGCCATTGAGAGCTGACACAGTATTTCGGAGCCATTTCTCTAGCAACAGATTCTGGAATGTGTGTAACTATGTGAACTTTGTGTAGTAATGGCTGTTTCTCCCCACTGTGCTGCGGTCTCAGGTGTGTCCTACAGGAAGGCATGTGCTTCCTTCACCACCTGTCTCATTGTGTCTGCCGGCTATCAGTCTTTCTGCTCTCCAGGCCATGTGGGCTCAGTCTGCATCAGTTGCTGTAACACACCTCTCTGCAATGGGCCCCGCCCTCCCCGCGCCTCTATTGCATCCTGGCTCCACCCACCTGCCCCCCCCCTCCTCCAGCTTGCTTCAGTCGTCGTTGCCGCACTAGCTGTCCCTGTGTGATTGTGACGGGGGAGTGAGGTGGTGGGGGCTGGAATGGGGTCAAACTCTGTTGTCTCGGGTACATTTATTTTCTGAACGTATTTATATAGCACATTCATCCCTCAAGAGGAACTCGGCAAAGACAAATGGAGACAGGAGAGCCTGTTGTTAGGGTATCACTGCATGCGCGCAAATGCTGCTTGGAAACGCATCAGTGTTATTCCGCAGCTACTGCCTGACTGGCGTTCTCCCCCATTCAGTCGTATACGGTTCATTAAACAACTCTACTTTTTGTATTTAATCATCTGAACCAGTCTCGAATTTTGAACCACTGTTAAAAAGAGGGACAGTGTGACTCTGCAAACCAGCGCTAGTCACTGAAACAAGTTGTATGAAATGTAAGTTTTTGATGAAAGGTAAAGGTTTCCAAATTGTACGGCACTCAGCAATGGATTAAATCTGAATTACAGACATTTCCCCATGTGCCAAGAAACCCAACAACTTATACATACTGGTTGCTCTTAAAACAAGGTGACTGTAGTTTAACACCTATAATTCCTTTACTGAGAACCTGAAATAAAATGTGAAGTAAATTAGGAAGAGGCACATTAAAATTGCTCAGAATTTTTGGACACAAGTTATTTAGTGTTTGCAAAATAATTTGCTTGCTTTGCCTCCCACAGACTTGAAAAGCAATCTTAGTTGTGCGTGTAGATGTGAAATGTGCAGGGGGGTGGTTACTGTGGTTAATGGAATCCCTGAATTGTGATAGGGGGTGCCCTCCCCATTTATGCCTGTCAGTTTGAAAGTGCTATTAAACTGATATTTAATTCAAACTAGACTTGGCTGACACTTCATTTACCTGGCATACTGCAGCTGCATTTTCTACATTAGGACAGCACTGGGTGGCAATCCACAATTTCTATAATTCTGATATAGGTGAGACTGTGCTTAAAGACAGTGCTTACAATTTTATAAAAACTTGGAAAGCAAATGAATACTTCAGCTTCAAGAAAGACTGGGGTACGGGAAGAATTGCAGTCATCAAGTAGTAATGACACTGCAGCCTTTGTGTTTTCCTGCACAGAAGCTGAATAATTGCAGAAGAGGGAAGCAGGCACAAACAACATTTACACAGCGACCGTTACTTATTCTGTTTATTTTAACAAATTTCAATTCTACAGTTTTGCTTAACATAAATGGCAGTTCCAGGTAATGTTTACCTTTCACAGTAGTAGCAGTAACATTCTTGACACCCTCCCCTTTTCCCAAGATTAGTGAAGCATAAATTGGTAAACTGATTTTGTTGGCACTAATAATGAAGACTACTTTCCCAGTGAAACGAAGTGACCGCATTTCATGTGTAACCTTTGGATGTTGACAGAACTACAGTAAACAAGGGGCAAGGCTGCAAATTCTCCTTTTTGCTAGTATCAGATTCAAAAGAGCAATTTTCACATCTTAGGTCAGGTGCCTTTTTCTGAAACTTTGAATGCCAAGAAATATCCTCATTCTCAGAAAGTTCATTTAAAAAGGCTCATGTGATGTGTAGTGAAGAAGATGAACATAGGAGGGGGGAGGGCAAAATAAATATAAACATCTCAGCATGGTGTGGGGTGGTCACATAGCATATACAGTGAGACTACCCAGAGGAGTTCACACAAAGAGACAAGGCTCCTTCAGCACTCATCTTCATTTCACTTAATACTTTTTTTCTACTTCAGAAACATCTTTCTCCAGAAGTGTTCAGGGGGAAAAGAAAAGATTACACTTCTCGCAGCAAGTCTGTTACTACATGTTATTTTCTGAACAGGATTGTACCACGAGCAATCTTCACAAAGACCTTGAAGGTAAAAAAAAAGCAACATACAGAGAGGCAGCAGTAATTTCTGCAATGATCTACCATAGCAGACAGGTCTTAAGCTTGGCTCTCTCACAGATCAGAGGGGACATTTTTCACTGCCTGCAAGGAACACAAAATGAAACGGGGACGAAGATGTTTGACCTTTCCTGTCAGGTCGACGCCAGGTTTAAACATCGCTAGCAAAGCCTTAAAGGGGCGACGCATGTCAGAAATTCACCTCAAGAACATTTCTCACTACAAAGTTCAAAGCACTGGCAAAGGCTTACAAGTAATTCAGACATCCTCATTAAGAGGCAAAAAGAAAAAAGACTTTAAATCTTTAAGTCATGAAAAAAGATACACAAGAGTTTTTCCTTCAATTAAGCAAGTGAAACAGTAAGCCATGCAATTCAAAGCTAAACAACAGTGACACCAGCTGGACAGCTTAGATTCTTGTTCAAGAGTAAAAAATATTTAAGGTGGGGGGGGGCGTCAATGTGAAATTTGATGGGGGGGGTGTGACGGGTAGCACTGACGACAGTAAAAATTGTTGATTGGGTTGGGTTGTTGGTTGTCATTGGGTACGCAGACAATCCATAGCCATGTCTCGGGGAGAGATAGGGCTTGTTTTAGGATGAATGCCTTCATTAAAAAATTAAAATTAAAGACAGGTGGGTGGCATTTGGGGGGTCATGGACACCGACACTGTGGAAAGAACCTTTTCAACAATTTGAAAACCTGATCCTAGACACGGTTTTGTTCCCATAAGAGGTGTGCATCTCCATCTCTGACGCAATGCGATACACATCCCGGTGCACTGCCAACGATCCAATACATACATATGAAGCAACTACTATTGCGATATGACATGATTCATCTCTATAGTGATGCAGTTCGATTCAACACAATATGATACAATGCATCACCGGACACACCTCCAACTCCTGCAAGACTTGGCTGAGAGATTTCGAGAGAATTGGCCACTGGCAGCAATGGAGGACTGGAGATGACAGTGTGAGCTTCAGAAACAGTTTAGAGAGGGGAAATCAATCTAAATATTAAATTACTGGTCAGAAATTATTTGCTTCATTTCTAAATAATAAAGGGCCTCAACATAGGGCCTCTACTAGTAATTTGTTTGACCCTGGCCATGTGCTGCTTCTGTCTCGATAACTCCAGTGCACAGGGCAGGTCAGGCCCAGGACCTCCCCCCCCCATGACATTCTGATTTGCGTTGTGTTGGTGATGTCAAGTGGCGCGGTGAGAGAGGTGCAGGCCAGGCTTGGGACCCTCCCGCTGGGACACTCTGATTTGCGTTGTGTTGGTGATGTGACATAGTGTGGTGAGGGAGGTACAGACCAGGCCCGGGACCGTCCGGTCATGGCACTCTGCGTTGTATTTTGGTTTGTTGCCGATGTGACGTGGTGTGCTGAGGGAGGTGCAGGCCCATGTGAGACACAGCGGCAGTAACTGCGGTGACAGTCTGACTTCAGGTGGTATGATCCAGCAGGGAGTGCAATATGATGGGAGAGGAAGGTGATGGTGAAAACAGTCTGGAGGTGACTATGAGTTACATAACAAAATAAAACCAAAGACTTGTCTGTAGGCCTAAATAAAAAAAAAAAGTTTTTAAAGAAAAAATAGCAGAGCAAAAAACAAACAAACTTTGGACTGTATCAGAGACTCTTCCTCACTTTCCCATAAACATAAGAACGAGCTGGCGATTCTTCTCCCTTCACAGACACAAAAGAGAGCTTGTTTTTGCGAACGATATGTTACAAAAGTCACAAATTAACTCTTCAATGTTGGCTCCATAAAACATGGGCAAATACCACAAAATTATAACAAGTAATAATTAACCAGTTACTGGCTTAGTTACACTTATTTGCCCCGAAAGAACTCGCTGCTAATTAACTTTACCATAGCGGGCACTACGACTTGTTTAGACATATATATATATAATTCTGAAAACCGGTAAACATATTACATTTAATAAAATCTTTTAAAGGAACCAAATAAACTTCCACCCGGCTCATTACCAAACATGCTTCAACATATAAACATACGGATGGCTCAGTTTTATTCCCTTAAAAGTCAGATGAGCCAGGAGCCATATTTTAGCTTCCCAAACACAGACACAAAAGAGAGCTTGCTTTTGCACGCAACAGCTTACAAACACAAGCAGGTTCACGGTAAAAGACATGAGTGTGTCAGGAAGCATAATGACCCCCAAAAACATTAACACCAGTTGTGAGCTAAATAAATAATACAAAATTAATAAAGCTAAATTATTTAACTCCCTATTCTACTTTATTAAATCGTATTTTACTGATGCAATGATGTTAGAAAAGAGTTAATCCCAAATTGTATCCGGTGCACACTTTTTTAATCGGGGCAGTAGCATAGTGAACTTTTATACCAGTGCACCAATGCGAATCGGTGAATCTTACCATCCTTAGCTCCAATTGGATTACACACCATTCATATTAGTGGATTGGGAATGGGTTGCCTCAGTTGTAATGAACGATTGAGGCTCAATCTTGTATTAGTAATAGACCAAGGAGTTTTAATTCATATAATTTTCTTGCTAAACCAGCCACGATAACTCAAAGGATCCCAATAGCTCGACCGGCCACAGTCAAGAAAACAGTGAATCGATGCGACACTCCTCCTCATGCCTTCTGGAATGTGTGAATGCTGGGACATGTAGATGATATTCTACTTTAATTCTGGCTCTAGTCAATTCACCAGATCAGCTTCTGTGCTGAAATCTTGGCAAGATGCAGAGCTCAGAATGCCTGATTTAATTCTGTATTTTCTCTCGTTTTTTCAGCTGTAGCTGTTCGGCGGGGTATTATCTGCAGGTACTTATCTGTTACTGTACACAAAATAAAAAAAACTTAAATGCAAAAAAGTATAATAGCAACAGCATTAAATTTTCTATCAGATGTCTTGTGCTGCCCACAGTTTAGTGATGATCCATACAAACTATACAAATACACCCATTCCATTTATATGACAAAAGGCATCGCAACACAAGAAACTTAAAATTACAGCTCAAATATCACCCCTTGTGTGAAGCTAAAACTCAACTGCCTGGAAAATAAGACTCTACATCATTATACAAAATCAAAACAATCTAAATAATTATCTGGATGTTAAATTGAAAACTTCATTGCGATTTAAGACACTACTCCTGGTCATGGGTTCCTTCTCTGCATTCTCAAAAGAAGTTCAGAAGATTAAGGACACGTGGTCTTCAGTGTCCCCTCAATCTGCTCATAGCTCCTCTACTTCTTTTCTTTCTTCTTGTCCTGCACGTGGAGCAGAGAAACATAAGAAACACAGCACAGTCTAAACATGACATAACATACACCACTATGGACGCTCATGGGAGGGAGAAAATAAATAAATAAAATCACCCAGGACGCAGCAGTCACTGTATCCATAATAAAGAACCTCATTCAATTGAAAATAGGAAGAAAAAACAAAAAAAACATGCACTGAACATCTAATCCCCGAGCCAAAAGCACAGAGCCGGCTGCCCTCCTTTAAAACATTACGGCCAAACTATAAAGCTGAATGGATGGATCCGTGGGTGTCGACGACGCCTTTGACTAATAGGGCTGAAGCCTGTCAAAGACCATCTGCTCCTTCTGAGGGCTCTTAAATGTGATCTGCGCTTCATTTCATGTTATCCTTGAGGTGGGAGGGAAAGCAGGGTCCATCAGGACTCTCATTTTAAAAGTGACGTCCATCAGACCACGACGTCTGTAATTTCAAACGTCGTCTATGAACGACGTAAAAAGCTGCCATAAAAAAGGGACCTGTCTAGGTTTCAATTTATATGTCAGGAATCAGGAGTTAATGGTATTTTATCAAGACATTTAATTCGCACGGCAAACCAGCTTCTAGCCAATGAACTTCAAAAGTGACCAGTGTTAATCTAACATTCAGGCCTAAATCGAAGAGGAGCTCTCAGACATTCCTCAAGGAACCAATGCTGGTCAGTTATCAATATGCATATTTTAATATGTATATTTCTGTTAATTGTAAACATCGTATCCGTGTAACCGTGTTTAAAAGATCTCCTTTACAAAAATGACTCACGCACACGCCACAGTACGTTTATTTGCACTCTGTATGTGGGTCTGCTGCACCGAAAACATTCTGCACCCTCTAGGGTTATGGCATTATTTTAAGTATGCGACAGATTGTACTTGCTGACGTGTTTAGTTTCTAGTCATCAGTGGATATTTAGCCTCCTTCCTACCCACTTTAGGGTGTCAGAGTCCACTTCAGTAAGGTGGTCGCATACTTCAAACAACGTCCAGACAAAACTAAACCAGTTTCCTCAGAAGTAACACTTATCATAGTAAAGCAGTTAGACATCATGTCTGCTCAGTCATCCTGGACCACCTGAGCCCTTGAAACAAATGATTCAGATGAAAAACTGAGCATGACATTATTTTATGAGGGTAGTTAAGTTCACCTCCAACAGCACCAAGGTTTTTTTTTTTTTTATCTTGTTCCTGGTGTCCTTGTTTAGCATGTACATCGGATCCTGTACTTTTTCAGTTTGTTTCTGAACATTTCAGACATCTCCAAAATTCAAAGTATAATTTCCAGATTTCTGATGTTCTCTGCATTAAACATCTCTCTAAAGCTCTTCATCATATATTGTTCTCTACTGCCTCATTCTATAATTGCCTGGGATTGTACCTTTTTAGCTGCACCGGCAAGCCAGTAGTCTCCCTTAGGGATTAATAAAAAATATCTCATCGCAGAGATCTGCCCAACCAAATTGCTTTATCGATTGCAATCTGACTGGAAACAGATTGGAAAGTTTTGGAGTTCGATCTCAGTCAAATAACCTGCGGAGGAAAAGGAAACCTTTTCCAATGGCTCACAATTTTCACCATATTTTGCAGGCTTTTTACTACCCATCACACTGTTTTAACTGCAGCTAGCTTGACATGTATGCTATATTATTCATCTTAGAAAATCAATGCTCACTATTCTTACCAGGTAGCCTCAGTACCATCTACATAAGTTTTCAGGGCTGTTGCACAATTTTTCAAAAAAAAAAAAAAGAAAGCTTTTTAGTACCTTTAAGATCTCAAAAAAACATACTACCATAATACCATAGATGTATTTGTATGATAGAGAGTATATTAGGCAGGATATCTGGCCCTGTGCCGCAGCCCCACAAGGCCAAATTTCTCTCAGGGAAGCCGAAGTCTGCACAGAATTACCATTTCAAGCAAAGCAACATTTTAATGGGGATCCAATGGGAAAGTTATGGGAAATTTAAAATGGTGGGCTCAAACAGGGATTTCACTAAGTCTGATGCCCTGAAACATACAGCCATCCATTTTCTATCCCCGCTTTTCCTGTGCAAGGTCGTGGGGGTCCGGAGCCTATCCCAGAAGCAATGGGCACAAGGCAAGTGATAATCCAGGACAGGATGCCAACTCAGCATTCACAGACACAATCACACCCTGAAACATGAACTGAATAAAACAAATAATAGAAGGGCAGAGCATCCGATGCTTTTTTGGCTGCTCTGTTTGAAGGCAAGATTGAAGGACTGGATTTTGAGTAGGAGTCAGTTTTGATTAACTTTTAACAACGTAATAACTTAAAAAATAATTAACATGTTTTCAGAGGATCAGGCCACACCAAATTTGGCCTGTCCCCTGATTCTGGCCTGTCTCAACAATAAGAACACAAAGGAAAGTTAGAGGGTGGAACACATGCAGCGATGTAAGGAATGCAAATATGCAAAAACTGAATTACACTAATTGTATGTTGTATTCTGGTTAAGTATGATTACTTAGTCTTTATGCATATTACACTTTAACATCCAATAGATTAAAAATACATTTTCAGATACTCAAACTGATTCTTCTTAAGACAAATAATCACAAGTCCCCTGGATATACTATTTTCATTTATGAAGGCAGCTCTCAACTCACACAAATCTGACTTAAGCAAATCCAGACTTACCAAAAGATGTCTATGATACATAAAGGTTACGAAAGCCCTAACACAAGAAGGCAACATACAACTTTAAGTAAATTTAAACTTCATCTTTTCATTTATTTAATGAACATTATTTAATGTAAGTATTTCCACTAAATTTTTGGCTTATGTGTTTTTTGCTATAAAGGTATCTTTGAATGGTATGGGAAGGTAAAGCTGACTTACTTAAAATGTGCTTTCATAAGGGATTGTGGAATGCATTACTTACATCTGAACTGCCTGTACGTGGTTTAAAGTAGGGGTACCCCCCCAGTCCAGGCCATGAAACATTGGGGCTTTTGCAGAGTGGATGGTTAATTTCCAAAAAATAATCTATATATGTTCAAGACACCTTTTTGACTACGTGTTCTGATCAAAAACATCAATTGGTGGTGAACCCCTAATTTAATGGACAGATATTTTAACAGACAGGCAGGGTTTGGGAAGGGTCCTGCATTCACATTCCTCTCGGTGATAATTTCAAGACTAAAATGCTGAAATGTAATAAAGACCAGCTGTTAATCCTGTAGGCCTCAAACTTTATAGCAACTGCAAAACCCACAAAAAAATCTTACCTTCTCATTCAAGGCAAGGATGACCATGAGCTTTCTGAAGATGGTGACAAAGTCAAGGAACAAGTCCACACAGTGCCTTTTAAAAAGCAGCAGGCATAATCAGTCAGTAATTTCCCAATTGCAGATATTTTTCCCTTTGTTTACATCACTGGGGACTACTGCATGGTTTAGTAAAACTGCATGCACCATTTAAACAGATAAAACTGAAGAAATCCAGAAAACGACAACAAAATAATTATTTTTATTTCTGCAAATTTCATCAAATTAGAGAACATTACCAGAAACATTACAATACATACATAAAATGCTTATAAGATTACTTTAACAATCATAACAGTACTAGAAAATTCTTGACCAGTGGCAAATAATCTTTTAGCACTGTCAGCAGTCATTTGACACAGCACTAATAAATTCTGAAGAGAGATTGTATTGCAGTGCTGTGATTCACAACACATTAGTTTTATGAGGAGCGTGACACCAAAGCACTGCAGTGCCAGCACAGAGAGCAGACTCACCAGATGTAGTCTTTATCTCCCATCTCTGCCTTCTCAATGATGAGCTGAGTATCAAAGAGCACGAACCCACAAATTATGGCCAGTCCAATGTATAAGTGGGCCTGGGAACAGACAGAGGGCAAGCATGTCCAACACCACTCCCAAGAGCAAAGGCCTTTCACATTTATGGCTCGCTGTTCAGCTGTAGCTTTTTTACGCATATCTACAGAAGAACATTTCTCTGGAGGTCAAGGGCATCATCACAGGGCTCCCCAAGGTATGAGCTGTGCTCTGAAGCACTGTTCCACCTGCAGCCCCTGTTATAACATGCGTAAGGCACTTCATAAGCACTTTACCTTGAAGGGAAAGGCTGATCCGATGAACATGCTAAACAAGGACACCAGGAACAAGATTGAAAGCCCTGACATCAGGACACCTAAAGGACGAAAAAAGCCACAAATATGCTTACAGATTGTGAAGAGTCACAAACTTATAAAAACAACATGCTTTCCAGAATCGACTGCATATTAATATCTGCCAAAAAAAAAATTAAAGGTTCATTAGCCAAATGTTTATTTATACTTAGTATGTCAGTGATCCCTCTCCTGGAGCCGACACCTTATCGTGGTGGAGGGGTTTGCGTGTTCCAATGATCCCAGGAGCTAAGTTGCCCGA
>JAAGVU020000084.1:1877637-1893145 GCA_011763525.2 Mormyrus iriodes | reverse complement strand
ATGTGATTGGTTGATTAGATAATTGCATTAATGAGAAATTGAACAGGTGTTCCTAATAATCCTTTAGGTGAGTGTAACTATACAATATAATTTTGCATAACTGAACTTTATATGGTTCGATAGCATTTTCATCTGACCAGTACGGGGTGCAATTGCTTCCATTGCACCACCCAGTAAAATCGGCAACCGATTGAAAGGATTGTTAGCTGTCACTGACACACTCCAACGCACCAGAGCTCTGGACATGGCTGCCTGCCTTTCAGCCTTGTTGGCCCTTTTCCCTTTCCACACAAAGATTTTCACCCCTCCCTGATCGAGGAAGTAGCAGTCCTATGAAGAATAGTCAAACAGTCAAACAGTAAAATCATAATTCTACTCCAGTCTGCCACAGTAGTTAATATAATAGAGAATGATATAAAATGTCAAAAACTCATTTATTTTCTGGGTTCTTTCATGGCTCAGCCATTTTCAATGGGGTCTCAGCAACTCACATCGTGATTCAGCAAATCCTGGACCAGTGGTCTGGTAGCGACCTCTGTGACCTTCATTTGACCTTCAGCGTCAGAAACACTGTGGAGGAGAAATGATGGTGTTGCTGGAGATCAGTTCCATTACTGTAGTACTTCATTCTAGGCTTTTAGCATTCATAAAAAAAATCAGTGCCTAAGAATGATGAGTGAAGCTGGTGTCAGGAACTTACTGGTAGAGCATGAGTTGGGACTTCTGTTCCTGGTCGGCAATGTCATCCGTAATTCCTTTGGGCAATTGGATGGTTCTTTCCCCAAAGATACTGATGAGGAACTCCATGAGTTTTGGGGAGCTGTCCTCAGCATCCCCTTCAATGATGCCAATGTCTGCCCGACCTCCCCGTTCCCGGTCTCGGATGTCCTTGGCCAGCATCATACCCTGGCACAGAGAGTTGTCTAAGTACCCTGAATGTTATGAATCTAGCCATAAACTGTTAACACAGAGTGTTGAATTCAGGAGTCATAGAATTGGATTTGAGGTTAAGGTGGTACATGCATACAGTATGACAGTTGTATAGATGTTGCATGCCCGCCTCGTACCTTGAGGCGCTCTTGGCGGTTGCTGTCTGGCCCATTCCACTGGACGATGATCTTACCAGCATCAAGCAAAAAGACATCGCCGAGGTTGAAGCTGCCCCAGCTCATCTCCACCTACGTGGCAGGACATGGGATAAACTGCACATTCTTGATTATAACAGTTAATTTGGACAATTTCTCTAAGGCTGTACAAGAAAAAATATACACCCAGTTGTGTGTGCATTGTATAAACAAAGAATGTCTTAAACAATGGTCCTGTTTTCATTAAACAATACTTTAATATTATTTTTAATAATATTTTTAATAATTTAGGCCAGTCATGGGGGTTTAAAAAAATGTTGAGTGCTAAAATATAACTAAGTAGATCATCTTAAAATATTAATCTCTGTTTAGTTTAGGGGCTAACTTCCACTACTTCAGGCTAGTTCAGCGGTCCTCAGTCCTATTCCTGGCACCCCCTGCCAGAATGTTTTCATTCCAACCCTACCTTTAATTAGGTTTATATGGTCCATAATAGGCTAATAAAAAAAGAACAGGATTGAGAACTACTGCGCTAGTTTAAGCGGCATTCATTAGTGTTCCTTAATTCAATTAATTTAGGTGAGACCCTCGACAAACTGAAAACTGGGTTCCTTCTGGGAATCATCAGTGCAGTGTGACATCCCTGATGCTTCCCCCTCACCTCTTTGGCCATGACCCTCTTACTGCCCTTGACATGCAGCAGGCGCTTGATGTCGTAAGTGTTGGTCTCAACGTGTCTCATCCCTGATGCCACACCGCCCTGCTTGTAGCTGTCAAAGAGAAACACGAAACGGACATCTCTGGTCCCGTGTCCCCTACATGCTAAAACATTGTGCTGACCAAGCCACTGTGGTCACAAGGAATCTGAGTCTGATGTGGAGCACCAGGTAGAGTTGGGGTTAAAGAGCAGGGGCCGGTATCACAAAGCAGGATTTCTTGCTTAGCTAGGTAACTTGTTGGATTTAAGGTACCCCAATTTAAATAGACTTTGTCTTCATTCACTTTGCATTTATCCCAGACTACCTTAAATCTGACAAGTTATCCAGATAAGCAAGTAATCCTCCTTAGTGATTCAGGCCCCAGGTTTTGTGAACACAACGTTGCAGGTTCAAGAACTATAGAATGAAAATTGAAATGATGATTTGTTTGCCATTTGCACAAGTATGAATACAAGTACATTGGAATGCTTTTCACATATTCCACCTTGCACTTTCAGACATATAGTGCTCACAGAAGGTCTTAAGATACTTGCTGAATTCAATAAAACTGTTGTAGATTTATTGGTTCCATAACAAAAGTCTATTGACAGGCAATGTTTGACATATCTGCACATATCTTCCACACAGACATTTTCTTTTTATTAAGTGTCAATTTTTTTGACTGACTCATTCAGTTCAGTTCTTTCCACTTTGCTACTAATTGCAATTGTAGTCACTGCCTCCCAATGGATACCAAACACAAATGTTTGATATTTTATGTTATTGCAATGGTGTTACAAATTAAAAGAAATCCAATGTCTTGTCACTGGACGTTTTAACTCAGAACAGGTCTTTTGAAATTACAATTTAATACTAATTGAAACGAATATTTTACTTTAAACTATTGGTTGTTTTCTAAAGTGATATATACTTTTTGTAAATGGATAAAGTAATGATTTTTGTTATAAAGCGAATAGATTTCCAATATTTTACTGAATTAAGAAAGCATCTCAGGACTTTCTGTGAGCACTGTACATATATAGTCAAGAGTGAAACTGGGAGTCTAAATGCAGAGTCAGACCATTTATCAGAAGGGCTTTGCTCAAGAGCTCAAAAGAGGTGTCAACAGTATTGGTATTTAGCTGTGCAATCTGGGAATTGTAAAATTCTTAATTGCCCTGTTGATCCTTTTTTAATTTAAGCCAATAGAAACCAATAAATAACCAAAGGGATGTTGTATAAACTAGTCAGTGACTTTCAGTGCATGATAATCCCACCCAGAATAGGTTTCAGAGCCTCACATCTTCTCAGGGTACTCACATCACCCCTTGCTTGAAGTACCCACGGAAGGCATCGGACTCATAACCCTGCACCTCTCTGTGCTGCACAGGTGTACACCCCAGGTATTCATCAAGCTGTATGGTGTAGACAGCAGCAGCCCCCTGTTCATCCTGAGTGGACTGGGAGCCGATCCAGTAGTGAATGTTGTAGGCCAGTGAGGCACCCACTTTTGCAGTCTGTCGAGGGAGATGGCTACAGTGAATGGCTAACCTTTGCACGGGTATTCTGATAAATATGCAAAGCAGACAGGCAATCAAATTCATGCCGAAAGGGATGCATGCATTGATTTTTGCACGTTCAGCTTTGCTGCTGGCAAGACAGAACTACAGTGGGACATACTTTGTTTTTAAGGAATATTACACTGTGATTTGAAACCGGAAGGATACGTGTATGGTGAATACATGCAAAGCCACCGGATTTATGATTCATGCCAAGTTCATTCATAGCGTTACCTGTGCTACATACATGTGGCATGGTTGACTTTACTGGAACAACCTTACAGGGCAGCATATATTTGTAGGTTTCCAGAGCAGCATGAACAGCCTGACTCTCACTTCAGAGTAATATTAAAAGGATGCCTGTATAAGGTGGGGTTAATAACAGGCGGTGGTCCAGCAAATGATGGAGACAATGCTTCTGGACCTCAGGTGCTCAGGATCTGGCACTTACTGAGAGAAGGATATAGCAGTCACCTTCATAGAAGTTCCCATAGGATTTTTCAGGTATCTGGACCAGCTCCATTTTCTACATGTGTGAAACAGAGTACTTGTAAATGTACATGACCCCATGAGCAGTACACTGTGAATCATCCGAAATCATCCGCAGTTAGTACATTACCTCAATACGCCAAATTATGATCCCTGGAGAGCGGGTTACAGCACGAAATATGTAATCCATTCTGGCTCTTTGGCTTATTACTGAAACAAACTGAAGAACATTAATCGATTTAGTTGCTCCTTGTTTCATATTTTGAGTCAATCAGTTTTACACTCTCTAAGTCCAAATCAGCACAATGCTAGAAAATACAAATATTAGGAGAATACACATAAGCAAAGAATGGTCATAAAATGCACATATACGTGTAATAATGGAAAGAGTGAAAACAAATCCAAGACACAAAACAATTTCTTCGTGCATTGCTTGTTTTTGTCTTCTTCTTACCTCCAGTCCATAAAATCATGCCATGTTTAGTCATTAAAGATAACACACCATTTCATTTATTTTAATTTAATATTTTAAGATAAATCTCAATCCTTTCATTTTAACTGATAAAATTATGAAAACAAGGACTAAAGAACCTTGCCAATAAATATTGACAAACGCTTGTGAATATAAGAGATAGGTACCTGGCAGATGGACAGTACCTGGATCGGCTGATTGAAGAAGGGGTGCTTGTGGGTTTGGATCCAAACTCTGAGTTGTGTCCCGGGAGGAATTCCAGATTGAGACTGAGAGCCTGTGACATACTGTGGGTGTGATGCCCAAAGGTTTGTGCATTTGCTTGTGATTTGCATTTGCAAGATCCCTCCTATCAGAGTCCAGTCTGAGATGAGGAAGAACAAGATCTCTATCCTAGCAGGCAAATGAGGAGAGATCATTTCTGTAAAGCCTTATATGGAGATGCGAGGTTGGTGGTACTTTGTGACATTAATGCATTAGGCTAAAATTATCGATTTCATCTGCTCAATTATTAATCATAATGTAACAGAAGCAGCAGAAGACAGGCAAAGTCATACTAGGGCAGCAATAAAAATCGATGCTACGTAACTTAAACATTTTAATTCTTCACATTTCAGAAAGCATTTGAAGGAGTCTGCTGCCACTCTGTAGACTGTTCTGCTGATTTACTTAAGTTTCTCCAGTCTCACCTTGTAAACATAGTTCATAGGTCTCGAGACTGTAAACATGAAAATGAAACAAATATTTCAAACACAACATCATGCTTTTTGCTATCGAAGGGTGGCCTGTTTACAAGCTTTCATCCAAAGGCAACATAAGGAAGATCAATGCCTATTACAGGGATGAGGCTATCGTTAGAAAAAGTGAAGTGTTTTCTATAGCGTATGGATAAAGTGAGCAATCCATTAAAACAAACTGGTATGATATTAGCATTGTTTGAGATCTTAGAGGTCACTCATGTATCCATTCTATGAAGATACAGCAGACCAGGATTGCAGGATGTTCCCCATTTCCTGCTCTGTCTGTCTGATATTTACCCAGTTTTTCAACTTGCCTGGTGTTTCAGACTCTATAACCAAATCGGTCATATATTGTACAATCAGCATGCATACTAACGTAATTATTTTTGTATTTCTTTTATTGCCCTAGTCCGCCTGCATGTTATGGTGCTTGCATTAATGTTATCACTGTCAATCATAGTGTTTTTATGTTCACATAGTTCAGAAAGCACTCCGTAAATAAAGCCTATTGTGATTCTCATGTGGCGTCAAATGAATGAAAGGTTTAAACAAACCGGAGCTGTGGCTCAGCATAAAACACCATACCCGATCATGCCCAAACTGGGGCATTCACAAAGAAATTCTCCCTCTGCAGCCTGTCAGAATTGACTTGCACATATTTCCAAATCCATTGAGGACAAATGGTGCCGTCCGTGACACTGTCCCTGGAGTCCCACCCTCTGTGGATTTGCATTCTGTTTGGAAAGTGTCTTGTCAATGCAAAACTGCTGGGTCCAATATGCCCACTGCCTTATAAAGTCAGTGCGTGCCAAAGGCAAAGCTGTTGGTACCCAGAAGCCAAGCTGAACCACGCCGTACAGTTTATTTGCGTGCAAACACCAAAATCAAGCACACCACTATTTAATTTACGTGTTTATTATTCTTAACCATTTTTTGCCATTTTCAGAAATGTTTTTCAAAAGCTCCAAAAATACAGTATAGAAATATAAAGTTCAAGTTTTATTCCCTAATACTTTAATACAGCATTTGGAGATTAGGAGTGTAATCAAGAAGTTACTTTATTTATTCTTTTAAAGTCCCCGGACCCCATTGAAATATGTGCATGGTAACGTAACACACCCTGAAAACACAAAACTGAACAGGAACGTTCAACCTGGATAATGTATTCAATTTGTGGACCGGCAAAACTAATGGCCCTAAACATTATCAGCTGTTTATAAACCTGGGGCAATGAACAAGGGGCTGAACATCAACAGATTCCTACAATTACAGGTCTTGAAAACCTTCTGGATTTACTTTAAACATAAACAAAGGAGGGAAATATCCAATATTGGATTGTCAAGACTTAAACCGTACAAAAACATGACCAACGCTGTCAACAGTATGCAATCATCATGAATTCAGATACATAAACACAATGACCACTGAACGTAAATTTTATCAATTATGGTTACATAATTCAGATGCATAGCTTTGCTCAGAAGTAAATATTTGACACCACAAATCAGTGTAACATTTTTATTCCCAACCTAAAATATATAACCTGCATTTTAAATATACTGCTGGCCATTCAGAAATACTTTCAGACCCTCTAATCAGCTATGTAAGAAAGTTTGTTTGCTTTATTTGGATACTAAGCACTTAGGTGTAGATCAAACAGCTTTCTGAGAAAAGAAATTTGTGGCAGTTCCCTCAAATCCAATCAACAAGCTCCTCCCCCATGTGATTGTGGCACGTCGCAAAGCACCTTCAAACAGCACTTCAGTGAAGGAAAAACTTGCCTGGAATAAGGACAGACCCCCTCAGGCTCCTATTTCTAATTAAAAAACCATGAACCTTTTGGTTCCTCCTGCCCACCAGCACTTCCAGCAGCCGAAACAGTCCCAGAATGAAACCGCTCAGATATATGCTCTTTTGCTAGTCTGGGCCCCAACATCTTAGCCCACATGCAAAACTGAGCAATCGGACCCAACACCTGAGTGGTTTTCAGGGACAGGAAAAATACTGGCAGTAGCACAAATTTTACACTGTATGTTCAGGTACAATAATATTTCCCTCCGCCCACAATGAAGCTTATTACTTAGGATTAAAAAAAAAAAAAAAAAAAAAAACGGTAGCGTTTGGTCCCCAAATAAAGATAAAGAGCAGCTGTGAAACTCTGGCCAGCACTGACCTTATATTTGGCTAAATCAAAGCAGTACATCATCCATGAACCCCACACCACATCCCGCCACCAGAACGCGACAGTTTATACAAAAGGCTGATCGACATCACCCATACAGAAACAAACATGCTTATACAACCCAGTAAACCCCTTCCAGGTAATAATATCACAATACAGAGTAAATTGAATTAGGAATGCAAAATGCACAGGGTCATTCCACAGTCATTTCACCCATTGTCACCTGCAACATAAAAATCGCAAGGGGGACGAAAAACATGGATGTTATCTCAGCATCCTCTACGGGAAAGAAATGGCCTGAAATTTTAAAAAGTTTGCAGTCTGAAATGTTTCATTATAAAAAAAAGTGAGTTTTTTTCCCCCACTCAGTCAAAGTTTTTTATTAAAGACACAACTCAGGCACTTCAATGTTCATATTTTAAAAATTAAAAGGAAAAAAACTAGGTGCTTACATGACCAGAAAGGCAAACATACAAATCAGGCAGCTCTTAACTCACATCCCGCCACACCTTCTTTAAACAAAAGCTAAGAGGTAAGAAAGGGAAAAAAGGCAATAATAAACCTCTTTCCTACTGATTACAAGTCCGCCTGCCCCCTCCCCCTAAAAAGGCAGCCCTTTAAAGAGCACTAGGACTCTACTTTTGATTTGCTGAAATAATTCACAAAAAAACAATGCATCTCAAAGGCAGTCAGATGAGATTACCGTACTTGTGCCATGAAAATTATAGTGCAGCAGGTGTGTACTGTCACACACCTTTACAGTAAGTTTCTGTCAAGCAAATTTCAGCTATTACTGTGGGGGGAGGTGGAAGTGACACGATTTCCCGTGGATCCAAAATGAAATGGTGGATTTGGGTGGCAGACTTAGTGGGTCAGTACATGATCCTGTACTACCATTGGCAGCTCCGAGCCCCACAGCTCAAGTTCTCCACCTACAGCCAAGATCTGAAAACGCCTGCACGATACATTTTTGGAAAAAGAGTATAACGAAAAAGATTTTTTAAAACCCCTCTGAAAACACTTCTATACATGTCTTTGCATAGAGTAAACCATGTATGGTCACTATGAACCATAATACTGTGGTCTAAGCCCTCTCACTGATGGTCCTTAAAGTGTAGAGTACTGTATGGCTATTCTTCCTCACAAAACCTTTACATACAAGTGTAGTTTCCCATATACTGAACAACCAGATGCACATTATTTCAATTAAAAAATATATATAACCTAAAAATTACAAAATCCATGAAAGAACAATATAACTAAGCTGAGATTTTTTTTTTTTAAATAAAGGCACAGTGATGGACAGCCAGGAGTGCAAGGACCCCAAGTCAGATATCAATTAATGCTGGGTTTTCACTGGGCAGAAAGACCCACCAATTCAGCATTGTGTTTCCTTGAGATTACTTAAGGCTATAAAATGACTGTTATCCGAGAGCAAAACTGGAAAACTGGCTTTCATTTGTTGTGTTTACAGAGACCAGCATGATGACATTAAAGGTCATTCTGGTTACCACAACGTCCAGGGGGAGTCCACCATGTGATAGTGCTATAATCAAAGTCTCAGTCAGCAAGATAGTGCTTTCTAAAAGTCCTGTGCAAGTGAGAACTACTGAAAATTTTAAAAGAAAATGTTGATTTCTTGCTTTTCACAGAGATAAAGTCCAGGGGTCCTTAACACTGGCTTGTTGAACCAGCAATAAGTGGCAGTGAGTCCTGAACGTTGGCAGGTAACATTGTTGCCTATCAAAATGGATGGAGGACAAGGAACAGTACAGGTTTTCACTCCAATGCAAAGTCACTGAGACCGAACATGACGCCTGTGTTCCAGCGGGGTCCGGTTTTTCGTGAGTGAGATTTGGTTTGCGTGGGTCAAATTTCGGGTGGACAGGTATCAGGGGGCTCGAAGCTGCTGGAGTTTGGCATAGATGTCCTCCGTTTGACTCAGCTCCTCGAAGACGGGCAGAAGGTTGAGCAGCTCCGTGTCCTCCAGGTCGTCAAACCAGGACACCACAGGCACCTGTGAGGCGACACAGAGCTCAGGAACAACCATCGATGCTGGCAACTCAAACTGTGTGGACCTGAGATGCTCAGTCACGCCAAAACTAATAACGATGTTATCAACAGCCCACTGCGTTCAGTGACAATGTTATCACACAAGACATTTGTAAAGGCATTATAACAGTTCTACAGCTGACAGGTTTATGCTTTCAATCTATTGCACATGCTTACCAAAAAAAAACTATTGTCCAACCTGCCAAATGCAAGAGCATAGGAGGGAGAGAGGAGGAGGTGGTAAAGAAAAAAAACATGCATGCAAACCATGATTACATTGATAAGAAAAGCGATGCAAACGTATCTGCAGAAGCCTGGGCATTGTGTATGTTTGGGCCCAGTGCTTGGCGTTGAGAGCTATCACAGCAATCCAAACCCAACTGACTGAAACAATTAATCTGATCTCTACTGCGGCATGTCACGATTGTGCACAGTAAGACCCTAATGCTCACACCGCAGCACAAAACATCACCAAAAATGCCAAGCACAGCAACCATCGCCATGGCGAAGTAAAGGCGTTTATCAATACGTGTACTTGACCATTCTTGTGTTTTTCGCGTGCCCGTTTCCTGTCAATTTCTATTTCCGAAGTATAATTCAAATACTCAAGAACAGAAGTATGGTGGACAGTAAAAATCCCTGGTTGTTATTCCTGCTCAGCCTCAAATATCAAGGATGCATTGGTTGCATCCTCGCCAACAAGAATAATCCCATGACTCACTGCATCTCAAGTCCGTTCTTGGGAGGCAAGTTAGCACTCTTGCTAAGAACACAAATACATTCTTTGCGTTCTTGCTATTGATAAACACCCTATGTCTTGGTAAAGTGAAGGGGGTTTTGGGCAGCAGAGCTGTGTAGTCAGTCAACCACCAGGTGAGGCAATGACTGCTGGAGCTCAGCTGGCTCGTGTGTGAGGGTGTACTGTGATAATCACATGTCTCTTGTCGCGTTAAACAATGCTTAAAGGTTAATCAAGAGCAAGCTGCCGTGTAGGCCATCCTACCTATGTGGGACAGATTTGTGCTTATCAGGCAGAAGGAAAACTTCCTTGCTGTCTGGGAGGTGGGGGGGGGGGGGAGAGATCACTTTAAGAGCAAAGTGTCCAATGTTTGATTTATTTATTTATTTATTTATTTATTTATTTATGATTAGCACAATCTAGGGGGGTGGCGTGGTCAGAAAGTTTGCCAAAGGAGATTGTAACCAGACCAACCTCCCACAGACCCTAGTTGTGTTTGTGACCAGAGAGCCGCGTTGGCCGGACTCACAGCGTTCTCGGGGTGGAAAATGTAAGACGCTGGGGAATTGTCCAGGATGAGGGTCCGGTGCAGGTCTCGGCCCAGCCGGCTCAGGTCCTTCACGTAGAAGCCTTGGTGGAAGACACAGGACTCCCGGAAGAGCCGCACACGGAAGACACCGCCGCTGTCCAGCAAGTCGGTCACCGGGTCTGCGTACTGCAGAGAGAGGAAGCAGGATGTATAGGGGAGGAGGGAATGAGGGGAAATGGGGGCTAAATAGGCAGGTGGTGAAGGTCCTGAGCTATTCAGAATCACCAAGGAAATATACGGCAAGGAAATTATGTATGTTCCACAGTTTTAAACACTTTTTTAATTTCTTATATCATGTTTTATTCAGATGTTAACTTCACTATGAACTATATATTGTCGGCTTCAACGGCACTCCGTTACTTCAAAAATTGACTTGGTTTTGCCCATTTATGAGAGAGAGAAAAGTGACTTCCAATTAGTAACAGACAACAGACAGGGAACCTTGGGGCTATGAGCACATTTCTTAAACCACTAGAATGGTACAGGTTTGAGGAAAACAAGCAAGGAGAGAGCAGACGGAAGGAGAGGCTTAAAGGAGGCAGCGCCTGGGTGGTGACAGAGGGCTGAAGCGGTGGGGCAGAGACCTTTTTATTGGAATGCATGAAAATGCAGGCTGTGTTTTTCACAGCTTGATAAAAAAAGGTATAATTAGATCATCTATTTGTTTTGTAGGACTTTAATCTCACAGCACTGCAGTCTTACAGAGTGATGTAAATATCAGAGAGAATGGATGAGAGACTTATCAGAGGCTACAGAAGAAATAAGCTAGCAGACCGCAAGTTGGGAAAAAAACCCAACACTCACTCAGCATGACTCACGAATGTCACAATACAGAGTTTTAACACAAACACCAGGGGCATCAAGTAGCATTCTGGCAATCTTACCTTGGCCAGGCTAGCAGTGAAAAGGACACATTCGAACATCTCTCCCATCCTCTGCAGGAACTCATCCACGTGCGGCCTCTTCAGGACATACACCTGCCACAAGACATCACCTGGTCCCTACTGATGTTGAAACCAAACCTATGTCCTTGTCTGAGGATGATTCACATTTATTATTAAAATCAGTGGGGTCACTAGTTTTAGGATGACGAAAAAATATGAGGCTGTACTTAACTGGGGCAGGCGGGGGTTGGGGGGGGGGGGCAAACGTTTTTTTTTTTTTATCCCCTTGAATTTCTAATACTTCTCAATTAACTTCATATCCAGTCATTGTGGGCAGTTGATCAATGCTGATGATGGCCTCCTCCTGAAACAAGTAATCAAGAATAGGCCGTGCTGGTGTTAACCAGCCTATCCTGGATTACTTGAACCAGGCAAAAGCCAGACGTGAAACGCAGGAGAAAATAGATGAAACACCCAAATGTAAAACAGAATGTCAAAAAAAAACAAGAACAAGATCGTCTCTTCTGTAGAGAATCCATCTAATACAAATAACATTCTTATAGGATTTTTCCCACATACCTATACTTTTAAACTACATTTTGCACACTTAAAAAGCCTTTGCTAGCTTCTTGCTAGTGCATTATGATTGTAAATTACTTCACAGAAAGACACGAGCTAAGAATCCATATTTGACCAGCAGAGGGAGCAAGTGACCCAATGATTATTTTTTGTCCGGCATCGACTGAGCTTGTGAACAGTCTGCTGCCTAACATTTTGATATAAAGCTGGTGCAAATCTGGTACCCGAAGAAACAACAAGACCAACTTCTAACCCTAAGGCTCTTAGAACTAACGATACGGTACAGGGCATCAAAATAGGTTTCTGTTCCTTTACAAGTTTTAGTTCAATCATTGCAGAAGCCCTACCTGGTGCGTTGTCCCCTCAATCTCCACAGGCACAATGAAGTCAGCATTGCTGACTGGCTACAGGGCACAGAGAAATAGCACTAGGTTGGAGCCTCAAAAACAAGCATGTCAATGAGTCCGAAAGCTGAGAAGAGTCATGACAAAGGAAGAGTTTGGTACCTTGAAGGAGCTGTGCACCAGTGTTTCATCCAGGTCGATGACCACACATATCTTGCCCTGGTCCTGGGGGGTCACCTCGGGCAGTAGGCAGGTTCCTGGGACCTTAACAAATGCAGAGTGGTAAGAGGCCAAATCGCTTCACTTCCTGCCACAAAGCACCAGATCCAGGAGTCTCGCCGGCAGCCAGAGCCACGAACTCCCTTTACATCTAAGGGCATTTTTCCACCGCACCAAGTACTGTAGTTTTAGGTATTTAAGAAAGTACCAAAAGTGCGTTACTTCAAGGTGCTGATTTTCCACTGGTGTAAAAACTGGCACCAGCACATGGGGTACCAAGGAAGTGGGGTATTTTGTACTGAATTCGATAATGGCTATAGTATATTATCAGGCCAGGGCGATGTGTGATATTAATACCAATATCGCATGTTATGCACATGGAATTCTTACTTTGCTTACTTTAGCTAGATTAAGATCAGGCTTTTAATTACCTTCAATTCGGCACGGACATTATGGCGTAGTGGGTTTAAGTTTTGCAAAAAAACTTTTCACTCATAGGGAAATTTTTTTTTGCAAGTTTTGCAATTTTAATGATTATTCCTTTTCAAAATTATCTAGTATATGTTTAAAAAATCTGTTTAAAATGGACCTTTTTTGCATGAATGCTGCATGCATTTTCTGAGACAATAATAATCATTTTCATCCTTGCTGTTTAAATCATTCCTAAATGGGTTTGTGAGAAATGCATGTTGAACTCCTTTTTTGATTTATAAATACTCCAATATTTATTAGAACAAAATTGCAAAGTCAACATTGCAATACTTGAAAATTAAAAAAAACTGTGCTGCGCTAGTATATTATACAAAATACTTTATGTCTTATGCTATCCTGATCTTGTTGCATCTGTTCAGGTCGCAGTTAAAGATTGGGTTACTTCATTTGACCACGCATCCATTATTATCATTAAACTAAGTTAAAAAATTTTTTATCATCATTGTTTTCTGAGTTCGCAACTGTTTTCAAGCCATTGTTTGTAATGCGTTTCATAGGCAGGCTATTTGCATAACCAATCGACAATGAAGAGTTTGCAAGTCCCACCCCAAAGAACTGAAGTACCAAAGAAGAACCTGAACTGATTAGGCGCTTTTGGCACTGATACTCAATGGAAAAGTAAAAGTACCAAATTTGGTCAGAATAACGGCTACAACAAGATCAGGGTAGCAAAACAAAAAATGAAAAATTGGATATAGGAAAATTTTTACATATCACAATGTGATTTTTTTGTAATCGATATTGGGATATTTATGAAACAAAGGAGTTCAAAATAAAGACATTTCTCACTAACCCATCTAGGAGTAACAAACAGCAATTATGATCGTCTTAGAGAACACATGCAGTGCTCATGCTAAGGAGGAAAAACTGATTTTTTAAATGTATACTTGATCATCTTGAAACAGCAGATTTACAAAGCTTGCTAAGTTTTTTTTCCCATGACAGAATAAAAATGTTTGCAAACTTAACGCCCTGTGCTATAATGTCCAGACAGCATGAAGGTAAGAGAAAGTCTGATCTGAACCTAGCTGAATATCCCGGCTTATAGCGTGCAAGGCATAGGCACAATGCGTGATGTTTGTATTAGTATAGCACATCTATGGCCCTATAATATACTACAGCCTTTATTCTAATTTAGTACAAAATACCCTGCCTCGCCCGGTGATGTCATTCAGCGCCAGTACCAGTTTTTATGCCAGTAGAAAACCAACACTTTGAAACTCTGAAGTCACCTGTCACTGTAAGGCATGCATTCACTGGTGCATTTGAACAGTTGTTTGGGTTTATTAGAAAATGTCCCGTCCCTTTCCCCATATTAAAGGTTCCACACGCTTCATCGTAAAGAGAGATCTCTTTTACAATAAACATTTAAAAATGTGCTCCTACTTAAAAAACATATATACAAGGTCCTCCCACATCACCTAGAACAGTTTTTAGATGGCATATATTCTTTAAAATTTGAATAAAGGAACAGTCTTGCAGAAAATGAACAGATCCCAGTTACATAATAGCAGCTTAGGCTCCATGCGCAAATCTGGATTCTTCCTTACGTCCACCTCCCACCCCCCTGCAGCCACAAACAAGCGCATGCACAGGCAGAGTGCTGCAAAATGTCTCCCTCTACATCCTGCTCTCTGCAGAAATGCCCCCTCTAACGTATCGCACCCACACATACGGCTTTTAAATCACACACCTTTTCGGGGGACACACACACAGCGTAGAAGCCGCAGTGAAGCAGTCCAGACTTTTGAATGTTGACTTTAAAAGTAAAACCTACTTTTACTCTCTGGCCTTTGGTTCTGTTTTATCTTAATTGTATCTTTTGACCAACGCTGTCCAATGTTTCTGCTTGTGCTATGCGTGTTATTTTATTAGTGTATTACTTTGATGAACAGCACTTTGGCACAACATTCGTCATTTTAAAATGTAGTATATAAATAAAAATGATTTGACAACTACTGTGAGCCAAATCGCTTGAGTGGGCCCTCGTTCCCACCATTTTACAACATCTTACTCAGTCGGAGAATCCTAAGAATAATAGAGTAGGGAAAACTTGCAAGCTGCTAAGAGGAAGACAGGAACCATTTTCTGGGATTAACGGGCTCCTCAGCCAAAATCTGTGTAAATTCCCCACCCATTGACTTAGTGCTGGGCAATATGATCAAAAATTTATATCACTGTATTTTTAAGATTCTGGCGGTTTCCCAGTATATCATGGTCATTTGTTTTTCTAAAGTTCAGCCTTCCTGTGGCAGCAAGCGTTTATATCAATAAAATACGTTTATGAAATGTTTTTTATTAATCATTATAAAAATCGTTTACATTTAGCTTGACAGTATAACTGGCATATTTTATTAGATTATTAATGTATATTGAGCTCGATAG
>JAAGVU020000084.1:1866902-1877062 GCA_011763525.2 Mormyrus iriodes | reverse complement strand
ACTGAAGTGTTATAGCTGTTGTGTCAGCTATGCTATGCTATGCTATGCTATGCTATGCTATGCTGGTATACGGAAAATTCAAACCATACGGGAAATTAAAACTGGTATACCGGATGAGCCGGTATACTGCCCAGTACTACACTGACTATCATTTTACTAATAAAACCCATCAAGAACTGATCTGCTGCTGTGTCCAACCCGATGTCCTCAAGCAGCAGGATGAGTATTTTTCTTGGGTCTTTCAGTGTGGTTTGTTGCATTCTCTTTTCACCTTTATTAAAGGGGCAGTTTCCCATTCTGTGGTTTGGCTTTGCTAAAGAATGCTTTTAGAGTTTTGACCTTTTAGACAACTAGCTGCCAAGGGGCTAGCATTATATTGTAGCTCTCAACGGAAGAGAACCTCCTTACTCGACATAACACACTTCGTACAAAACAGGCATCACGTGTAATAATGTCATTATTCAACACCCTGGCCACCAGAGGTATTCAAAGATTTCCCACAACATTATAGAGAAAATCTCGATAATATTTTAATCATTCATTCAGTTATTTTACTTTACTTATCCAAATTTCATGCATAATTAATTGACCCAAGACGTGATGCATGGGTTGTAGCACCCGAGCATAAACAAAACAAAGAAAAGATTCAACCAGGTAGGCGACTTCATGCCAAGTTCACACTGTATGACATTTAAAGTCGTGAACCGTACAGCGATCTGACACTACATGTCTTGTCGCCTTGTAATCCCGAGTCTTTAGTCATGGCGGTATACACACTACATGACTGATCTGCGGTAGGGGGTCACACACTACAAGATCTTTCACCAGGAGGAACTGCAGACAAGTCAATCTGGTCTCCAAACAACCTTTTGTCGCGAACACACGTGTGAATGACACGAGGGAATCGCAATTGTAGTGTCAACGTGATACAAATTCTTAAAACACTATAATCAAATGACAACACAAATGCTCAACATTTACAAACGTGTGGCAAATTAACCTTCGTATACATATAACTTTCAAGTATATAAGCAGTTCCGTCCCTGCGACTAGGTCATTAGCGAATTGGTCGATGCGCAAGGAGCTGCTCCTTGCTGATATTTCAAGCACATTGCAGTGGTAGTAGGTTTGTGTCAACCAGCTTTAGATATTGTTTTAATGTCACCTTTGCATTATTTGTAACATTTTTATTGTATTTATAAATGTTGAACAGAATACAGGACATCAGCTCTAATATACATTACTTTTCGCCGACATCTTGTACAATGGGGTGCACAGTAAAGCATAAATGTACAGATGAAGTAAGTAGTTTTGCAGATGGCAAACGCTAGTGTAGCGAATACCGACCGACTGCAGGAACAAGATAGACTGAGATTGAGAAAGGGTGAAACGAGATGAGATGCCTGCCGCCAAGATGCCAGATTTCCATGACCAAATTTCTCTTACAGCGTACAATATCAACTAGTCGGAGAGCTGGTCATAGATCCAGGTGGTCGTTAAGTGAGGAGTGTTTGTGTGTGTGTGTGTGTCTATATATATATTATACATTTCCCTGAACACTAGGAATAGTTTCTAAACAAACTGAACTTTACACCTTTTTAAACTCCTCCCTCGGGTTTCACCTCACCCCATCTCTTGTGCTCTCATTGGCTGTAGCTCATGGCTGCACTTATTGCGAACCGCGACACTTTTCACACCTACAGGATTTGGAGTCGCCAAAAAGTCTGATGCATTGGTGACTCTGTCGGGTCACGTTGTGAACTGTTCATACATAGGGATCGAGTGCCAATTTGCCAGTGCCAATCGAACATTGATTTGCCTCCAATCTGGGGGTGATCTCCAAAAACTGTTGGCGAGTGGAAAATTGGAGATAAAATGATCTTAGCATAAGCCAGCATACGCTACACTCTGCTGCTACACAAGTGATCAGATTCATTATAAGTTATTTAAAGATGACAAACATTGTCCCAATAACATCTTACATCAGCAATGAACAGGAACAACGCTGTTACCTTGGCAACAGTCCCATTGTTCTCAGGTGGCAATAGAGTATCCTGGGCTGGAGGCAATGACGGAGGGGCATCCTGTGCTCGGAGGCAGCAGAAGAGCGCTTTGAAGATATTCCTGCTCCGGGGCTTTTTGGGGGAAGACTTGCTCACTTGGCCTGCTGAAGCAAAAGAGGACGACCTGCTATTAAAGCCAGACCAGAAATCCATTGTTTACGTGTTAAAGCGTTCGTGTCCCCAGTCCCAAATGCTGATTACTGTCATATGCATGTATTATTCCCAATGGCAAAAATAAACTTGACGCCACTTGGTAGAGTATTAAGTAAAGGTCAAGTTTACTGTCAGATGCATACCGAGCCTTAAAGGTCAAAGCTCTGTGAATAACTGTTTTAGGCACCAACAAAATCAAAAAAAAAAAAAACAAAAAAAAAACTGCAAATCCCACCTTACTTTGTGAATTAATCAGCTTATTTTTGCATTAGTGGAACAGCTAGATACAGCAAGAATAAAACACCGAAGCAGTGAGCTGTTGATCACAAAAGCAAAAATCAGAGACAGACAAGTTACAGGGGAAAAAAAGTAAAGACAATCACCGGAAACTAGGAGTTCGTATATAAATAAGTATGCTAGGTAGTGAATACTACAAATTTACAACACTAACTATGTGAACTGTTTATGCTATTTGGGCCCATTTTAAAGGTTATGTGTGATATTTTCTTGATTTCCTGGCTGTATCTTTAGGTTTTCATTTAATTTGTGAATTGCAATTTCATACACCAGCAGATGTACCCAAGTTTTACCAAAATGTCTGAAAAATAACATTACAATTTATATGACATTTTTCATACATGAAAGTTTTCAGGATGTGTCACATATTATATTCCCCAGTATTCCGGTATTGGAGAGCTTAAAAATGCCACTTTTATTAATTCACTAGAAAATGATACAAGGTTGCCATCTAGTTAACCCGCTAAAAGATTTTTTCTAAATGACTATGGCTCAGGCTTCCCCATGGACATGAAAGAATTTAAGAATGAGTCAATTTTATTATTACCTTTATAATCAACCGGTTGCAGTTTTTGTCAGAACCATTAATCTACACTCAGCTGAGCACAGATTGCATTAATAGGCTCATGATGCACTAACTACAAACTTTAATATCTCACTGGGGATTATTAGACTGTACATTTATGCACAATTCTGGCTCCAAGAGCTGAACTTCTACCGCTTGTTAATACATATTTTTTAATGTGTTTTAGAAATTAAATCAAACAATCAAGATATACACCATAAAAGACTGAAGAGTTAAAAATGCACAACTGAGACTAAATTAATCACAAATTAAACCAGAAAGTATTTTGCCTCATCTATGGGAGAATCAATATGTTGCATGCTCTGTTTCAACTAATAAACAATACAGCTGGTTTCAGATGCCAATGATAGTGAGATTTGCCTTCTTTCAGTTTCATTTCCCCAAGTGACAATGTCCTAGGGCTCTATAATTATCTATACTGAAAAACAGGAGTACATATAAAGAGCCAAAGCAGTTTTGTTGTGGTTATTTCTGATCACCAACGTAATGTGACAGCAAAGTCACACGCACCTTAATGATAGTGACTAGAAACCCTACAGAGTTTTGTTTTTGTAGTAAACATTAGTGACAGAGCACTCGGTTCTGGGTAAATATCTTATTACTTTACAGTAACCATCACCGCTGCATACAGATGTTTCTTTTGTTTTTCTCATAACCGATTACAAGATACTGTAAAGTAATTGAAATTCAGGTTGAGGCATAATAATAAACTGATTTAAATGGCTTACTTTGCCAAATGTTTTGATGCTATTTTACTGACATTATGGAGACAAAAATCCGTGTTTTACTAAATTGCAAAATTATTTTTTCACTTACGGTGTTGCACTTTTCACATGGGAGCTCTGTAAAAAGTCTGACAATTTTGCGGCGTAATGTGATTAAAAAATACAAAGTTAAACTCCAATGTTTTTCTTTAAGCATAAAGCGTAAACCTTTTGAAGGTTTAGCCGAGTAGTGAATAAAGATCTTCTAGACAAGAGTTGTTAGGTCTGTCATACTGTGTTGCCTCTGAGCAGTGCCTCTATGTGTTTTTTTTTTCATGTTTCTCCCATGAAACTTCCTTAGGGATTAATAAAGTTTTCTGTGTATCTGAATGTGCCATGTGGGAGATTAGTCCTGATCACTGAGCTTCATACAGTCAGTGTTGTTACACCCATCTTGCACCCCCCCCCCCATTAGCAGGGCTGTGGTGGTCACCTCCCTGTCCTTTCGGGTTCATCTTTTGCGCAAAGCTGAGAGCCATCTGGTCCCATGCTCACAGACCACCTACTGTAACCCAGACACTGGGCTCAAGACGACGCTCTGAGAAGGGGGGGGGGGGGGGGTTGTCAGCGAGTTGGCTCATTTTGCTTCATCTATTTACTCCGCCTCAGACGACCCAAGCACGACGGAAAACCCTCACAAAGGATCATAACACACTTGAAATGGAGACATAGTCAGGAAACAAACTCTTCCCATACAACCACATATTCGGAAAACATAACTAGTCATCAGGGAATAGATACAGCTTTTTGTGCATGGCAATTATTAAGAGTAATTTTATGCAAAGCCAAGAAATTACACCTCCTTTGTTGTCCCTCAGCAGAAAAACAGAAATATGACCAAGAGAACATGCATCAAATATTTACTCACCACAGAGACATAACAAGGACTGGTGGGTTAATGCTCTTATAAGCCAGGTCTAGTTACAGCCAGAAAGAGGGACAGAGCCCACAGGGAAGACAAGTGGATAATCACAGCCGGACAGACCCTACACAGTAGCAAGTGGACAATCACAACCAGACACACCCCACATGGAAGACAATTGCATAATCACAGCCGGACAGAGCCTAAACAGTAGCAAGTGGACAATCACAGCCGGACACACCCTACATGGAAGAGAAGTGGACAATCACAGCTGGAGAGAAGGACACACATAACACAGAAGACAAGTGGAAAATCACAGCCGGACACACCCCACACACAAGACAAGTGGATAATCACAGTCAGACACACCCACAGAGAGACATGCCTACAGAGATGCAGCATTGTGGTCTCTATTCCATTTTTCTGTCGTCTGCATGTCTACACAAATTTTCATCTCACTAAAGTGATACTAGCCATCATAATAGTAATGTTATATACATTACCAAAAATATCTTAGCATCTGAACAGAATTCAATGTAATTATTACACTATATTAAACAGTATAAATATTAGTCAATTAAAAGGAATGAACAATGCAAATAACTAGTCAAGTTAACCAATACAGGACAGCTGGATTTAAATAAAACCAGGAATGGCACCGAAGATGTTCAACATTTCAGCACTGACAGACTAATAAAAATCATTCAAAAAATTGGCAGGCTGAGAAATGGAACACTTGACAATGAGCTAGATTTACACTCTAAAGACCACACCCATTGGAATACATGACACCTCAAACGAGGCCCCAACTGCTCGCCTCTCCGTGATGCCAGACCTGTGTGAAGAGTATCTTTTCCTCACAGATTCTCTGAGCTTTCCGCCAGCCAGGATGTACACAGATTCCCAAGGGATGGGCACCTCAGACTCCATTAGCTGTGGGCACTCAGTACATGAAAACCAGGAAAATTATTTCCATAATCATAACAAAATTTAATCACACATTGCCTTTGTCTTGGTCTTTCATGTAAATTAAAAAACACTATTTGAAATAGGCTAAAATCAGGAAGAAACTGTCTCCTGAAACAGTGCTGGAAGTGACCGCTAACTATGGAAATTAACTCAACAAAAACTGCTTAGCGCACACACTGCACAATGCCCACACACTGTTCTTTTCCTTTCTAGTAAGTGAATAATCTTTGGTTTGTGTTCTAACTGGTAATCCTTGAATATACTAAAGTCAGACAGATAAAGGACGTTCCTCAAAATAAAACTGAAACTAGTTTTAAAATGAATGTGTTAATAAATAAATAAAGTACCTGGACTTATGGCTGAAGGACTGACAGCACTTGTGGTATTCAGCAACGTTCTTGACTCAGTTAAAATCAATTTAACCCCCATTTCTGATCAGGATGATCCAGACAACAATCCAGCAGAGTTCTCCAGCAACAATCAGAGCACAAACAAACAGGCACACTGCTGAGAAACATTTGCACCTGCGCAGACACATGACGTGGTTGACATCTGAATGCCACATTTTAGCTGACGAATTGACGTTCCCATCGACATTCATTTTTCCACCACCTTAGTTGACTTCCGCATTTTTAACTCAAACATGCCTCCAGGGGCAAAGAGTCAGTCTCACCTCATTTATACAGGAAGACAAGGTGAGCAAAGAACCTAAAATATTAACTCAGGAAAAAAAACCTTACAATATGCCAGACTAGGCGTTTTTGCCACAAAAACATCCCAAGTGTCTGAAAAGTTGATGTACTTGACTCTTAATGAGCTTCTTTCGGTTATGGAGGGAAATAAAATTTGAGACATACCTTTTACTTAGCAAACACTCACCACTCAATCTGCAACTTTCACAAACAGAAAAGGGGAAAAAAGAGGTTTAGCAGACTGTCATTTCAAAGGTGTTCCGGAATTTGAAAATTCTAGAAGTTTCATACCGAAATTATGCCACAATGGGAAAAAGATCTATACATAAATCCTCTAATTGCTTATTCTAGAGAAAATCACATTTTTTTTGGGGGGGGGGGGGGGGGCACACCCTGCCTCATTTCAATTTACCACACCGTCAGGCCCTAACACGTTAGGGGTAATTCAAAGACCCCATTTAGCCTAACTGTAAGTCTTTGGATTGCAGGAAAAAACACAGCAAAATGAATTTCTATTTAACTAAACAACAAATATTTTAGCCCCCTACATCATGTTGTTTCGCAACAGCTGCTTTTATCAGTCCACCCAACCACTTTCAAGAGCAGATTTGATAAGAGGCATTGCAATTTGGATCATATCTGAAGAAACACCCAAAAATAAATGGAGATAACATAGAATTTCAGCACACACAGGCAGGCAGGTAGACACACACACACAACACATGGGCAGATTCAAAACAAGCCTGCAGCTGTCATGTAACAACACCACTTTTTTGTTTAAATTATAATAAAATATACTATTCTTTGGATAAATTTCACCCCTGAATCTTAAATCTAACTCATCGAAACTGCACACTATGGGACTGGGCAATATGACTTAAAATCAATATCATGATCATTTCAAGATTTTACCTTTATTATTGCCTTCATAGTTCTCTGACAAGGTCTGTACTGTAAACATGCTGGACTATTAAGGCTGGGATATTTCTTCTAATGACGCAGTTCATATCTTTGTGATTTTAAAATAAAGAAACATACAAATGAACTATTTATGGCTAATTATTGAATATTTTCAAAGCTGAAATCGAAGCACACACAGCATGAAATGAAAACGCCTGGTGAAAAAGGCCATATTTTAAATCAAATAGAAAGCTCTGTCGTGATTAAACAAATTGGTGGCGTTACCTTTGGTTGCTGAAATTGTTTTCTACAGTGTTTATGTTTGGCTTCTTTTTGTTCAATGTCATCTTGACTGAAGCTAAAATGTGGCCAAATGACGGCCACAACATTCTTTATGTATAAACTGCTTGGGTTGAGGCCAATTTGTTGGCTCAGGGTTTGCGGTCGTGTCATCGGTGTCGCCAGCTTCGCTTTGAGTGAACGCGGACTAGCGTTAGCTGGACGGGGTGGACGTACGTGACTGAACACGACGTAGTATTCTTTTAAGGGGACAATTCATGGACGTATGCAATGGGGAAAGTATTAACCAAATTGACTGACATGAGCAATATTAAGTCGGAGAGAGGTCCTAATGCTGGTTTGCAATTTTAGGTTAACTGCCAGCCTTCAAACGTGACAAATACATAGTTTCACAAATTAGAGGCTTGTTATGTGTTACCCTTTTATACAATTGTTACTATTACATCATACTATGAAGAGTAATGATTATGGGAGACCATATATAGTGCGTCATACTGCTTATATTGATCTACAATGGTGAAAATGGACAAACAGGGGTTTTAGCCACAAGAGTCTCAAGCTTAAGTGAATTCATATCAAACAAGGAGATTTAGTACACCTGGATAATAGCAGGTAACAGACAGCACCCTTTGAATGCTGCGATTCATAAGAAGGTGAGCGACTGAAACTAGTAACACTACATATTAATTAACCAGGACCCGTGAAAAACAGTAACAGATCCAGGGCCAGCATTCTACACACCCATGTAGATGTGAAGTGTGCAACATGAACTTTCATAGTAGGATTCATGGAGAGAAAATGAGGTACAGACATGCCTGTATATACAGGTGAGAGCAAGTTCTGGTATCAAAGAGCAGGGTCAGCCAGCGTGCAGCACCCCGGGAGCAGCTGGAGTTAAGGCCTTGCTCAAGAACCCAAAGGTCATATGATGACCCAGCCATTCATGGGATCTGAACCCATCACATCATAAATGAGAACAGATCCCTATTCTCCTGAAAAAGACACTATAGCAGGTTTGACAATAATAATAATAATATTTTTAATAATAATGTTATTGATAATAATAACAACAACAACAATAATAATAATAATTTTAGATCCAAATATTCAGACAGATGTAATTTGTTATTCAAACTGCAACTCTGATGAAGAAATAGATGCTAAGTAAGTCATCCAACCAGGGTGCAGTTAAAATCAAAGCCAAGTTACCTTGGATATCAGTAAAAATCCACATATTTGACCATCTATAATGTTGCAAAAGAAAAAAAAACACCACATCACAGTATGCTTCACTGAGAACTACCCAGTGAAAAAATATTAAGAACGTAGAACAAAACATACAACAGGCAGCAAGGAGACTGCGGGGCCCAGTACCCTTCCTTAAATTTTACCCAGAATTCATTCCAAATGTTTTTCAAGCTCCGAGAAGCAGCCAACAGCAGGATGGCCCCTCCCTGTGTTAATTTTCAGGACAGAATGGTGACAGCTGGAATTCAAATGTTATCTACAGCTAGCTTTGAAAACAGCTTAGCTCTTCAGAACAAATCCATATTGGGGACCCAAAACAAAACATCTTATGAACTTCCATTTCAAAGGGCCTTTTTCTCAACCATGAACATGGAATACAGTAAATATTTGATTGTAGTTGTTGGAAGGAATTTACATGCAAGCATATCTTGCCAGTAATTTGAAACCAGACATGTATAGGAATATATTAGTCTCTTGAGCAGGGGTGGACAATCTTACCCAGAAAGGGCCATTGGGCATGCGGGTTTTTGCTGCAACTCCCCAATTAGATTACTAATTATATGACTGATTGGCTGAAGAGTTCTCACACCTGGGTTTGAACAGCTGACATAAAGGTTATCCCAAAACCTGCACACACACTGACCCTTTGCGGGTAAGGTTGCCCACCCCTGCACAAGAGTGTAACGCTAATTGTGTTTTGCAGAGTGCAGCCCTTCAGTCTGCATATATATTCTCATAGTGCTTGAGTTTCTTTCTTAGCCCAACATGCATAGTCAGGTGAATGGATAGACATCAGAGACTTGAGCAGCAGTGTACTTATGTAAGTCGCTCTGGCTAAGGGCGTCTGCCAAATGATGAAAATGTAAATGTAAATGTAAATGCTGGACTTCTGTCAGTGTATGAGTGCGAGTAGAGCTTGTCAGAAAAGGAGATGAAGCCCACAAAAAAATGTGCCCAATGAAAGAAAACCTTGCCGACCACTCCGACGGACGCTATGTAGGCATGTGAATCGACACAGAGAGAGCTAGAGACAGACGCTTTGGCCTAAGTGAGAACACTGGACTCCAGCCAGACAGTCAAGGGATAATTCAGTGTCAGAGAAAAGTGCTAGAGCCACCATCGTTGTGTCTTGTTGCTGCAGGCACACAACTCCATGTGACTCTAGATGCTTTGCCTTAAAAACATGTCCAGCATGCTTTAAAGCATAAACACTAACATCAACAATCATACAACTACATAGGGTTATAGGCACAAACTGAATTAAGCTACCAGCACCCTTGTCATCCAAGATTCCATGAAAAAGAATATATATATATATATATATAT
>JAAGVU020000084.1:1849054-1866785 GCA_011763525.2 Mormyrus iriodes | reverse complement strand
CATACACCTCCATAGGGTTACAGGCACAAACTGAATTACTCTACCCGCGCCCTTGTCATCCAAGATTCCATGAAAAAGAATATATATATATATATATATATATATATATATATATATATAATTTCAATAAGTTATTCAAACCTATTGGTTCTGATTAGCAGACAAGTCGATTTCTAATCAGCTTGCATTAAAAAGTACACAAAACTATTATTGTCCAGAGTCACATGTGTATTACCTTTTAAACCTCCACACGGGTACCATCGGTGTTGGATGCTGCTCAATAGGGGGTCAGTTTACTTCACTCCATAAGGGAAAATTTTATAACATTTTTTCTAACCTCCTGAAAATGCCGAATGATAGAATTAATATCCATTTTAAATATGCAACAAGCAAAATTACTAAAAATGTGATAATACAGACAGATAAGCAAATAAGTATCAGCAAATGAAGATGTATATTAATTTCTATTCAATGCTTTCAGAGGTTGCCTGACCTAATTTGCCCTGTTACAGCTTTAAAACTTTAAAATTTGTGGACAATGCCTATTAGTTTATGCTTCCCCTTTATTTATACTACAAAGATTACTGCTTCCTTTGGGAATATTTGGTTTCCTTTTCCTGTCTAAGATGAATTTATACAAAAACATTGTCCAATGTCCTTTAACCCCCCCCCCAAAAAAGATGAATGAAAACAAATATCGACATTTCTATGTTAACCTTGGAAAAGAAAAAAAAAAAAGTCTTGAATTAATGGAGGCTGGTTCCAGGATTGTGTATGTTCATATACATATTCATCTACAGCTTCGCAAATAACAAAAAATATACACTGTCAAAAACGTGCGCGATTCAATGAGGCAAGAAGTGATCCACTATCAACCATTGCCACGTGTAGCTAAAAAAGATTTTAAAGTTGCGACGTACAACACCGCAATAAGCCTGGAACACCAGCATGCAACGCCTTTTAGCCTGGCTACTGTAAAAAAAATCTAGCAAACAAGGTTACTAATTAACAAACCACTGAATTTAATTTTCAAAGGAAAATAACCGCCTTGGCAATGCCCTTGACAGGAGTAATTCTTGAGGGAAAAAAGCCGCCAAGCGACGAAATGCCAGGCGGTCAACACTTAGGGCACGCTGACTCGATGGTGATTATTATTTACACCACAGCATCGGGCACGGACAGCTAGCTGCCCGCGGTACGGTTTCACAATCACACAATATTTATGGTCATAATGCTTCCTGGTGTTTTTTCCCGCTCTGCACATTTTTAACTGGGATCCTTAAGTGGAAAACTGAACGACTGGCTGGCTTTCTGGAGTAAAGATTGGGGCGAGCAGACCGAAAAAAAACAAACGCTACTGAACACACCACCAGGAAAAAAAAACGTTTTTTTGCATGTGGCGTCGGTCCGATCGGGCGTCTCTTCACTGCATCATTTCTGCAAACAGCGCCAAAGAGAAGCGAACCCAACAGTGCCAGCAAGCCAGAGGCGGGTCGCTGGCATGCTCGGCTTACCTGTTTTCGACTGCAGTTGAGGGTCCTCTTTGTGTACTTGGGTGATAATAGAACTTTCCATCTAACAAATGCACAGTCCGACAGCATCCAATCTGTCCCCCTTAAAAGCGAGCGCTTGCAATATGTATAAGCAGTCGTGCTACAGTGCAAGGAGTCCGTTTTGCTGTTATTTCTCTTGTTGCCTGAATTTCTGGTTCACGTGGCCGAGGGGCGCCGAGATGATCGTCTTGTTGCCTTCTAGCGTTGTCTTCGCCAGCAGTATATTTGTGTACATTCCCCCCCGTCGTTATGAAAGACCTCGCTATTGCTCCAACATGGAGAATTCAGGCGAAAAAAGCAAAACAACCGAGGAAATGGGGCAAGGGGGGTGGGTGGGAGGGGGTGGGCGGTTTCAAGTTCCCCTTACTACTGATAAACAACCCCAGCGCAAATGGGCTCGCAATGGTGGCAATGAGAAACTGGGCGGCAGAGAAGATAGCCCCCCCTTCGAGGTACAGGGCACCGCGGGTCAGTGCGATCGAAAAGGTGAGCATTTGGAGGGTATTCGTCGCTTTGTTTTCGGCTTTCTGGAGATCCAGCGGGCGCCTTGAAACTGACGCTGATCGCGGATTGGATGGCCTAGAAGTGGGCGTTTCCTGGGCATTCTTCTCCGCTCCTCGCGCTCGGCATTAAACACATTCCATTGCTTTGTTGGAGGAGTGTACTCTTTCGCTTCCTTTACACACGTCGCTGCATGAAATTATACCTGCAACTCGAGGCTGAACCTGTTCAGGATATAGCATCATATATTAAAAACAAAATGGTGTGACGTTAAAATGCAATCTACATGCATTTAAATTGGGTTTACTCGGCAGGCAGTTTGCAAGCGGGGTTTTTGTCAAGTTTCACTGCCAGACTTGCGTGCGATGACGCAACGGGAATGTATTGACAAACTGATCACCATTTTGTGTGCAGCAAGGACAAAAATATACAGTCGGTGGCTAGACGATATGATTTCACAGTGTAAGATAAAGCTATGTAGTATATTCGAGTGGTTCCTGTCACAGTTTGATGTTTTGCACAAAATTTGACTGAAAATGCTTATTTTGGACGTGTTACATGAAATTAAGATTACTGATGTCTTGATTTGAAATAAACGGATTTGTAAAACCATTATCAGTTACTTAAGCTTAACGAAAATGACTGGTAATATTTCCAGTACAGGTTAATACAGAATTTCCTTACAGCAAGCATGTTTACTGTATATAAGACATTTCCTGTTGTTTTTTTATGGATACCTATCCAGGGGGTGTTCAACGAATCAGGATGTCTCAGTTACCTGGGTTAGCTTGAAGTAATGATCGTCCAATAAGAGTTTAGGTAAGGAGCATTCCTATTGTACAATCCTGAATTCGAATTTAAGCTAACTCATCGAACTGAGAAATCCAGCTTCATGGAACACCTCCAGGTGGATCTTTATCTTTTCCTTGAGGTGATTTCTTTCTGATTTCCAACGTCACCAGGTTCTATAAACATTTTTTTTGTAATGTTTTTCTCATTGCCTTTCTTAGTTAAGGAACCATTTGCTCCATACTTTTAATTTTCTATGTGTTATTGTTAACATATCTTCTTTCTGTAAAAAATGTAAGATTAACTTTATGCATTCATTGTATTGAATCTAAGTTGGCATTTATACTTTTATAAAATTTAATACTTTTTTAAAAAAATTCCTTTTTGAACTGGACATTGAAGTTTTTAACAGTGAAACACTGGAGAAGCCATGGAGAGACCTATTCAGGCCTGAATTCTAGTAGGAACATAGGTTGATGAATTGGACAAAATTGACTGTTAATCCATAACATTTTAATAGACCTTTCTCACCTATTGCAATATATCATTTACCAGTACAGTACAGCAGTTAATGGACAATTACCAGAGGACTTTCTTAGTTTTTATCAATCAGACAGGCTTTATTCAGTCTTTTTTGACAGCCTTGAAAGGCTCATAATAATATCTATTAACATTATGACAAAATCTTTTCAAATATTTTATCAGGTTATTTACTTTGTACAAATAAATTTGGCTTTTATTAAAACATTTTGTTCTGGAGTTATGACATGCAACTTTTGACTTATAGGCTCAGTTGTTTAGGATTCAGAGGGTTATCTCAAAACCGGTTGCAGAATGGTTGTAGCTATAGCACTACTGAGTTGTATTAACCCTCCTACAAAGGACTACCTATGGCATGAAGAGTGTAAATGGCTTGGGTAGCTTGTTGTGTAACAGTGTGTTCCTTGTCCTTGGTATTCCAGCAACAGTAAAGGCCACACTGCCGATGTGACACTGATATAATGTTGACAATTTTTAAGCTTAAGAATAAAATCACTAGTGAAGTGCATTTGTATTTTGCCTTTCTAAACTAATTACTTGGATGCATGAAGAATAGAGCATGTTTTGGCTTTGCAAGGGAAACTTTGGAAAAAGTAAAAAATTAAGAAGGTTTATGGGGTTTGACTTCTTCAGGGAATACCCTTACGTGTCCTTGGGCTTTCCATTTGATGAAAACGTTTATATTTTAACTCCTACAGAGGCCTCCTATTACAATCTTGCAATTTCCTTGACTACTTTATCATTAACCTCCAGTTTCCTCCATAAAGTCTTTGTGTTTTGTAGAGACAGTACTGGGCTATAAAAATGTAGCTTGGAACTACAGGTCAGGCCTCACGCTGAAAGAAAACACGTACAGAGCTGGGGCAGGGAACGGTATGTACAACTATGCGTACAATGTTGTTGCCTGGTGAAGGAAAACGTCTGAAATGTGGGGCTGGAGAAGGGTTGAAAGGTTAGACTGGGAGCAAGAAGAAGTTTGAGCGGGATTACTCGCAGAAGGAAAGATTCAGTCAGTTCCTGCTGCTTCTGGACGTGGTCACAAACAAGTCTATTCCTGTACCACAAAACCAAGCTATAGTTTGAAATCAAAAACCATAATGTTTGTAGTTGGTCAAGACTCAAATTCTGGCATGTGGTCAAAAAATTTGTTGTGGACTTTCTTTCGGCTTGAATAGGCATGAGTGATGGGGTTCTATCATGGGAACCTGGGATTAAAGCTCAGCATGGATCCTGGCTTTTCGGAAGCGGACTGACACATCGCAGCACACGCGTGCATTGCTTTGAGCAGTCAGATGGTGTCACGTGTAATGAATCACTTAAAAAAAACACACTTGGTTTGTTTCAGCCTTGTACCCCCTTGATTTCAAGTTTTCCTGTCTGCTGTCCCCTCTCTCCCTCTAACCTTTGCAGTTTCCTCCTCAGAGCCAAGAGCTTTAGAGCGAGACAGCTGGTGTTGAGGCCCTGTGCTGATTCAGGGGAGTCAGAGATGTACAGGAACTCAGGAACTAAAGGGGCCGTGAGTCTGACATTCACTTCGCGCTCAAATGTTCTCTGATATGGGCTAAACCACAGTTTTATGATTCAAGCAAACTAAAAAAATGGCAATACATTTTGGTGTGCAATGGCTTTCACCCCTAAAAAGAAAACTCACTTTAAGTTTTACATGGAATTAACTCTTTAAATTGAGGATTATTAAGAATTTTCAAAGCCATATTGCTTATTACCCAACATTTTAGCTATTTCATATATTTTTGGGTTTCTGTGTATGGATTGGGACAGACTCCATAGAATCAGTCATCATGCTTGCATTCCGACAGCTAAAAAGTAAAGTACAGAAGGAAATGCTTTTTCTGAAAAACTCAACCAAGCCAAATCTTGCATGCATCATTTAAAGCAATCATTTATGGCAATCAGCATTGGCAGTTATGATTAATTTGCAATTTGTTGATTTATTACTAATACCTATAAATAATAATAATAATGACTGTCAAACGTATATATGAAATGAAATTAAAATTTAAAGATTTCTTGTAAGAAAATTGCAAATATTATATTTTATATTCTGTTGATTTGGGAGTTAAACATTCTAACATACACATAAATATAAATATAAATATAATGTTTAGAGATACTCTCATGATTTATTTTTAGGGATCATTGAAAAATCTTATACATAAAATACTAAAAACTTTATTGAAACATTTGAAATGCGGTCCCAGCTGAAAATAAAGTGGAACATGACATTTCTTTTTAGAATGAAGTAAGTTAAGGAAAAATTCAGTTTACTTGATATAGCATTAACACCAATGTTAAGTATCAGACTTGTGAACTGATGCATAAAATGCATTCCAGATCTTTGAAATAATTTTTGCTGAACTGAAATTACAAAAACTACTAAAATTGTGTGTTCTTAGTCCACGAAGAAAACTTTTCCATTTAAATTCATGTTTAGTGCAAGGCACTCTGTATCATTGCAGTAGAAATAAAAAAATTGCAGAATACATTCACAGTTGGTGTGAAGTAATTTGTTAGATAAATTTACCAGAATTTTAAATGTGAAGCATGGATTCACATGCTACCTTGGCCTGTACCAAGAAATTTTTGTACTAGTTAAGGACTAGATAAAATGAAATAATTTTAAATTACTTTGTTAGGTAGCAATCTATTTTCTGTTATTTTCTTCTTTTTCATTTTATTTGTTGTTTTTATGGTGATAAAGGAAGGATTAATACATACTCTATGTCAAAAAAAAGAAAAAAAATCAATCTACACTAAAAGAATTGAAAACATTGCAAAAATTCTCCTGTTAACAAGAAACGTAAGAAATTATAAAGCATACTAAAATCAGTCAAAAGGGGGTAATGGTCATAAATGATCATAATTGATTATTTGTTTGTTTACTTATTTATTTGCAAATAATCAAGATCATGACTAAATATTTGTCAGATAAAAATGGTATACTCATTTGTTTTTTTCCCACGTTCACAGAAAAATTCCGCTAATATTTTAAAGTTAATTAAGTAACGCTCTCAGATTTAAAGTGTATATTTATATTATCTACATTAAACACTTTTACAGGATAAGCATCTGATGAATTTTGAAAAACTCAAAGATTTATATATATGTGCATATAACTCTAAGTTCCTGAAACATGGCAATTGAGTGTGAAATGGTCCTCAGAGAGAAACCATAAAGACAAATGGACAACTAGGAGATTAGTTGGATGACTGAATGTTTCCACTTTCAGTGACCATGCCTATTTACTTGTTTCTGACTAATGTTTCTGAAGTTTACGGATGAATACTACTTTCTACAGATAGCAATATAAATGTTGGTTTTCACTGGAGGATACATGTATTATATGCAACATAGCAGCTACTCATCATGTCCTATAACATTTTAAAAAAAGAGATTGTATAGATTTTGTTTACAAGCAGTAGAACAGAAAGGCACTAGATAATTCTCCATACATTTATGGGCACAGATTGAAGGAGCTATCAGCCTTAGATACCTGTATTCCATTGGCCACTATCAGCTGTTTTATCCAGATCTATATTGTCCTTAAACACACAAAAATATGTTTAGAAGCTAATACAGAAAAAAGTAACTCCATTGCCTGGGAGACAAAAATAATTGTTGTTAGTTGATAACATTGTGGTCATTGGTTAATCTTTTTTTTAATATAAATTTCTGTACTGTACTTAGTAAAGCACAGAACTGAACTACAGTTAAGGAAACCTGATATTTAACAGTGGTTCCTGTGAGCATTTATGTTAAAAAATATGATAAATAAAAACGCTGCAGTGTATGTTCTTTCTCTCCTATTACAATTACTTGCATTCATATTATATTAAAGGCCAAGTCTTTATGTAAGTGATACTTCATTTACCTTCTGCCATCCAAGGTCACAGAAAAGTACAGGAAGCAGCTGCAAACACAGCATAGAATTTAGCTCACTATAAAAATATGACTTATGAAAATGTAGAGAATGTCAGCAAGACTGATACTATGCTCTGTTTTTCTTATATACAGAAATGATTTTTTTCCATTTTTTTGCAAAAATGCATACATCTTTTGGCTTTGAATGCCAAAAATTTTCATTTGAACCAAACAATGCTATAATTATTTTACAAAAGACTGTTTCACCTCAAACACATTTTATGTTTAGTAGTTCTGACATGTCTTGAATTATTACATAAAAAAGAAAAACATTTTTTTTTATCTAATGCAGTTTGCCTTTTGATTTGTGGGAGGGGAACCAGGACAAAATACAAACAGCTGCATTTATTCAAATAAATTGTCTGGCCACATATAGCACACTCCCAGACACATACCAGCTTTTTTTTCAGACACCCTGTACAGTTTCATGCAAGCATGGCAGGGAATAAATGCAGTCTTCAGTCATGTGATTTGCAGGAAGCAGGCTTCGGCTCCTCCCTTGCCCCTGAGTGGCCCCTGCTAGGCCGTATTTCCAGGAAAGGGGCCTTCTGGGCAGTCTGGAGGCCTGAGTAGGGAGAGAGCGGCTCATTCAGAAAAACAAAACATGGTGGGGAGAGAAACAACGACAGAGAGGCGGGAAAAAACTCTTATATAATGCTGTTTACCGCCCCAACCCCCACACAAAAAATATATTTGTGTTCACAGATTTTGCCTGGGTGTCAATTTAAATAGAATGATCAAAAGAAACTTAAGACTATTTTAGTCAATACAGAAGCTAAATGCATAAATCATACATAGAAAAAATATACAAAGAAATCTGTACCTCAGTAAATCATAAATATTGTTGTTTAGAAATTGGGTTTTATGGAATTTCAGTGATTCAGCTCCCAAGAAGGGTTTATTATTATGACCAATGTACTTGACCTGAATTACTTTATTGCACATACAAGGCTATCGTTACGGAAGTTGCCCAGGGTAAGATAAATACAGTGAAAGTTAAGCGCTCCCACATACATAAGCGCATATACAGTACTGTGCACATGGTCACTCAAGGAGAGTGTTATTAGGACTCGTGTGTCTCCTTGTGGTGAGAGCGAAGACATACCAAAATCACCATTCCCATCGCGTAGTCGTTGATCATATGATTTTTAAATAAAGCTACATTGCAAATTGAAAATGAATGATAAATCTATTTCCACGTTGACTGATGACTATGCCTGTACTTTTCGCGTAACATTATCAACTGGCATGGAAAGTGCTGAGAAAAAAAGTCACCCCACCCAGTTAAGGTTTATGTCATTATCTAACCCTAACCACAAATATTATTCACTGAGGCCAAACTTGCCGATTGTGTTTAAAATGTAACGATCGTTTTTTTTAAGTAGTCAATAAAACCACTTTTTTTCCCAAAAATTATTTTACGGTGTACATTCAACATAACGTTCTGATGTAGGGAAGCACAAACCGCATCGTCACGTAATTGTCTTATATTTTAGCAAAACACGGCATTCGTAATTATGAATTGGTTTCTTTGAAATGTAACTGTTATCTTGTATGATAATAGAAACACACGTTTCAGATGTTGCGTGCAGGATGACATCACCTGACATCATACCTAGAAGAAGCAAAACGGAAGTCGGAGCAGAGAAACTGCCAAATTACACAGGTGCTTATCCGGCATAGTAACATCGAACGGTACCGGGAAGGTAAGTCACTATTAAAATAATAATATGGTAATCGTAGTGATCGTGGTTGGAAGATATTGTTAGAATCTGGGATGGCTGGCAAAAATTAAATGGCTGATGTCTTTCAGGAAACATAATAAATAATTTGATGTAGAAATAAAAGAAACATTATAAATACACCAGCGGAAACAAAATGCTTGCATGAGTCTCACGTTTCCAGTATCTACCCGAAAGGAGGAAACCGGACGATTGTACTACAAATGCGTTCGACAATATTAGCTTTTAAATATCTGTTCGTTTTCTGTGTTGCATGTAGGATCGCTGTGTACGTTGTATACTTGACTTCATTGTCCCCATAAATTGCTGCTCTTTCCTGTTCCCGCAAATCGCACAGTATTTTATAACTGGATCGGAATCTGTGTCCGGGGAGCGTCACCGTACATAAAATGTCAGCCGTGGCCATTTTATTAAAAGACACGATCAGATGGAGGGATCAGCTATAGGACTTGTTAAGTCTCCTGAGTCAGGACATAGTGTGCCTTTCCGTAAGGCGCACTGTCATTTGTTTGCTTTTTTGTTCGTTTGCTGTTTTTGTAAATGATATTAAATATAGAATAGAATATAGATATAAAAAGGGCTAACCTAATTCCCTTCGGCATGCACATTTTACAGTGCTCATACATAGAATGTATGCAGCTGATGTCCTCGAGGTCTTACAGGTCATAGTCTGTGAAGAACAAAGTCAAGGGTAGTTTGAAGCTCAGTAGATTTTTGATCTGTCTGGCCAGTCATGTGTTGAAATTCTATGGCTGGCAGAGCGATCTTATCACTGCCAAAGTCTATTAACACCAATTGCTCCTGAGTGCTTAATTATGGCTAACCCTCTGCTCTGACCACAAGCTTTCCTAAGGAGTCTGTTGCTTTGGACAAGTGTTTGCTAAATATAAAATGTTTTTCTCTTCCAGTAAGTAACCTGCATACTCCGGTATATACAGGATTTTGGGAATAACAAGCAAGCACACACCTTCATCCACAGCCTTAAGCACATTATCAGCATCAATAGCAACATAAAAGGCTGTAGGATTGCTTGAAGCACAAATGACCTGATTGATCTTATTTTGAGCATATTATGAAAAGACCCAGTTCACTGGGAAAGGCCATAATGCTCAGAAAAGTTGATTATAAAAGAGGAGGAGGATGGATCAGTAACAAGGTGGCATGTCATAGCAGGGTCAGTCCAACCCTTTTCAGGGCCTTCAGCAAAATTTGATTAACAGCTGTCATTTGTCGTCTACCTTCCCATTCTGACAGGCTGATCAAATGTGGTGCCCCCTGGTGGCCACTGGGCCATAAGCAGCTGCTTAGTTCGCTTATACCTTGGGCTGGCCCTGTATTGTAGTAATAGTCAGGCCACCAGGAAACCAGAAGACATTCTGGAATAGTGCTGTTTATATGTTCACTAGGAGCCAATACCCCCTAGGCAGGACCCAGTAATTATCAATAATTAATTTTACGTATGTTTGACCTTTTCCTCTTTCAGTTACCCCAACACTCATAATGTCTTCAGACAAAAACTGGTCTCATGATGATGGAGCATCTTCCAAGTTAGTGAGAAAGGCCAAAGAGTCCCCCTTCGTACCAATAGGTAAGCTAACAATGAATTGAAGTCACAAAGAACTGGCTCTTGTAGGACTGCTGGTAGCCACTGTTTCCAGATATGCTGTTCTTGACTGATGTTTGTTGTTGGTGAGTGGGTGGTGCCTCCTTGGGGTGCTGTGTAATGCTTGTGGTGCTGAGCAGGCTTACGGTAGCTGGACAGCTTCTCAGCATGGCCCTCGATGCTGTGTGCACTGCAGGCATGGCTGGCTTTGCGGCCATCGTCGCCTACGGGCTGTTTAAGCTCAAGTCTCGAGGGGACACAAAAATGTCCGTGCACCTCATCCACATGCGTGTCGGAGCTCAGGGCTTTGTGGTGGGCGCCATGACGATGGGTAAGTGGCTCTAACTAACCACACTGGTGTTCGAGTTTGAGTGAGCGTTTCTCTTCCATGCTGTGTTTGGTGCAACTCATCTTTGCTTATTTAATGTCACATTGACTGTGGTTCATCACACTTTTAATTTAGAAGGTCTGTCATGGTGCATGTTCCATCCTAGCAAAACATGCAGATGATGGTCAAAAAACACAGCATCAGACATTCCTGCTTATACCCCCAACATCATCTCTCCATGTTGGTTATGCCCTGTCAGAAACACTTATTTCTTGGTGCAGAAATATGTAAGTTTTATAGTAGTCTGCAACAGTATTCTACTAATGCTCCCATTTCATATTTGCCTTCAGGTGTCATTTATTCGATGTACAAACAGTACATGTCACCCGAGAATCCCAACAGTGACGGAAAGTAAAGGCATCTCAGCCCTGTGGCCTGTCCAGCACTGCTGCACTTCTATGGCCCATCCATCAGCAAGCATGTCCACCGCAGTGCTGTCTCTGGAGTATGTGCACCACACCTCAACAGCCGTTGGTGTCCACCACTCCTGTGCCTCACCTCCAGAGCTTGGTTTGCCATGAACCAATTTAAGCAGTCTTCATAAGCATGCTTGTTGTTGTTGTGGTTGCAATTTGCAGCTGGGTTTAAGTACATTTAGATATGTCGAGGATGAGGTCCATAGAGTGCCAAAAGTGGGCTTAATACTTGTAGAAGAAATAAGAAGAGCTGCTCAAAAGCTGACAGAATGTAAATTATCTTTAAAGTTAGGGAGAAAATCAGAAGGGAAATAATCAGGGATACAGATTTTATATGTTTATTTTGGTACTGAAATTAATGTACTACACAGGTAGCGTAAGTAATCTACAAAAAGAATACCAAAAAATATCTGTTAATACAATTGGAAATTGTATTACCCATATTTTGTCATGTGTCTTTGTACGGATCATTTATTGTGTGCTAATACCGTTGTATTGGTCATGTTTTCCATTTAAAGAGTTAACAGATGTTAGAACAAAGTCATATTTAGTAATATGCATAAAATTTACACATGGGGATATCATATTGTATACATTACTGAAATATCTTGTAACAGAATGAAGTTAAAAGAGCAAAGACTTGTAACAGTGAAATGCAATTTTATACTACTTTGTCTGTAATGTGATAAATTGGTACAGTATATCACGCACATCATATCAGTTTTTAAAAACGCCACCTAGTGGCAAAAAAGTCAGCATCTTTGAGATTTGATTCTTTTGATTTGTCTGCCAAATCCCCTCAAAGTGCCATACTGAGGCTGTGTAAAAACATCAAAATGGATTTTATCCTTCTATTACTAGAATATCCATCAAAATTTATTAGCATGTTTTTCGTTGTCACTGAGTGATAACGTGCCAAAATATTCAAGACATGTTGACATATGTAAACAGATTTTGGCACATCTATATACTGCATTACGGTACCATTCCATAGTCCTTGAGCTCAACTGATATTAAGCAAAATCAAATAATCATGAAACATGGTTCTATGGACCTGTAAATGAAGAGGATAAAAAAATACAGTAATGGTAAAGACACCTGTTAAATGATTTACACTCAGTGGCCTCTTTATTAGGAACACCTAGCCTACGGGCTGTTTAAGCTCAAGTCTCGAGGGGACACAAAAATGTCCGTGCACCTCATCCACATGCGTGTCAGAGCTCAGGGCTTTGTGGTGGGCGCCATGACGATGGGTAAGTGGCTCTAACTAACCACACTGGTGTTCGAGTTTGAGTGAGCACCAGGTCAAGGTAAGCCTGGTGTTTGCCTCCAGAACCACTTAAAGGTAGATGAGCTTTTAGAGAAGCTGTTCCTTTACACCACTGTTCTGTACTGAGCTGTTAGTGTTAACGAGTCTGGCCATTTTTCTCTGACCTTTCTCATTAACAAGGGGTTTTAGTCCACAGAAGTGCCACTGAGTGATGTTTTTTGTTCAATACCCCATACTCTGCAGGACACTAGGCATAAACTCTGGACACTATAGTGTGCAAAATCCCAGGAGGGTGGACATCTTAGACTCATCACATTTGGCACCAACAATCACACCATATTCAAAAGCAGTGCTAGGGCCGGGTATTCATTTAGGGAATCATTTAGTTTAAAAAAATTCACAATGGATGCAGTATTTGTGTTATTTTACCGAAAGCTAATACCTACGATGCGGATCTGTCCAGTTATTAAATGTACTGTCAATGGTTGTCTGACTTCTGTTTTTAGAGCTGTTTGCCAAATAAGTTTTAGATTTAGTATTTTTTTATTCCTAAACATTCACCTTCTGTCATAAACTGACAAAAAAGTTTGTTGGTTGAAACAGTGGAGTGAAACACATTTCAAAGCTGCTTTATTTGACCCATGCAGTAGTGATAAAAGCATAACTTATTTTTGTCTTTATTTTGAGACTTCTGTTGTAATTAAATTTCTGTACTAAACAGTTATATTTGCATTTCATTTTGACCACAGTCTGTTGTAATGTTTGTGACATCGCACACGTGCCTTTGACTGAAAAACTGAGCATTAGGCCCATTTCTAAGAAAATACTGACATAAAGCATGTAACCCTATTCTGCATAAAAATACCAAGATATGGTTTTGGTCCATATTGCCCAGACCTAAAAAGCATGTCAATCATGCGTCTTAGCCACTGATTTTAGTCAGAGAGTAACTGAATCTCTTGACCTTGTCTGCATGCAGCACATATTGAGTTGCAGCAACATCATTTGCTGTTTAATAGAACAGGCTGTTTGTGTAAGCATGCAGGTGTAGCTAATAAACACAACATCCAACACCTTTTCCTGGACTGGGTTGGGGGGGGTTCAGGAGCCGATCCCAGTGAGCATAGGGTACACTCTGAATGACAGTCCATCGCACAGTACATATACAGACACAAACTGGCCAATACAGAGATGCCAATTAGCCTTATGGCACATCGTTGGACTTTAGGAGGAAATGGAGAGGAATTCTGAGCAATACACACAGAACATGCAAACTCCACGCACACAGGCTGGATGGTGGATTTGAACGCCCAACCTTGGGGTCATGAAGCAGTAGTGCTGTTCAATGAGCTACTGTGCTGCCAACCATACAAGCACACTAAAATAAATACATAGTTCTAGTAAGGGTTTCATAAACAAATTAATTTAAAATTATTAAAAAAATTCATAATTTTTTCAGGATTTAAAATTTAATTTTCAGGTATGTTAAGGTTTTCAAAACCCCTGGAATATACAGGAAATAGTCAAGAAAACGCAGGCAACCATATTTTGACAAGAGGTAAAAATATACCATGATCTTGCAGTTCCGAACAGGTTTAAATGTAACTGTTCCTCTCAACCCACCATAACCAAAGCTGACGCTGACATTAGAAATGTCCATTTTGTGTAACGTTACTTACGCTACACATAAGGCACAGAGAAGTAGCACCGGCTTCACAGGAACTTTCATTTCTGCTCCAGCGATTATCCAGGAGAGCTCATTCCTTCTGCACATACTTGTCATCTCCATTCACATTTTCCGTCCTCACATACGACACCTCAGCGCCCTCTGGCACCTCCATGTCGTTCAGTAAGTAAACGTTCCTGTGGCCTGTTATCCCCATTCGCACCTGTGACGGAGGAACAGAGATGGGGTGGGAAGGGTTTCCCAATGGTTACCAAGGCACTCAAACTGTACACCACTCACACTTCAGAAGTAAGATCATTACCGTTACACCAAAACTAATGGCACAATTCAAAATCTCTAACTTAGAGGAAACACTAAAGAAAAACAATATTTATATTGTGTTGCTGTCAGAACTGGCAGTTTACAGGATTTTAAGATACACTAGTCCGATTAATCAATCACAGACACAGCAAAACGAAAAAACAACTGGATTTGTCTAAGGTTTTAGTTTTTATTTGGAGTGCAATTCAAGTTATTTCAATAAGTAATAAAATACAAGTTTTGCCATACATTTTTTGGGTTTCACAGTTAAATTATTGAATAGATTTCAAACACTCAGTTTGAGTGATTGACGGAAAGGCAGATGAAACCAGTTTCCACTACAACAATCACTATAATACATGGTGAGATTAATTCAACAATCTGAAATACTGAGAACTGTTTAAGTGACAGACGTGTTAAAATCCAACAGTAGTTTTATAGGATATTAAAGGAAACCACGCAGCTTCAATCATTTAATGCTTTAACATCTGCCCAAGCAATAAAAGTATTTTCATAAAATGAAATGCAGACAAGTGCACATGAGAGAACCTTTGGCAATGAAAATCAGTGCAACTACGCCATCTGGTACCCCAGTTTTAAAGGCACCAACATCCTGTTTGATAATTCACCATTCAGCATGAAAAAGAAATGGATAACAAAACTGAACACATAAAACAGAAAATATACAAGGGACAGAGTGGGATTTACAGAGATCTGTCACATGTTTGTACTGTGCAGTCTGTCTGCAGTCATTCCAATCTCTAACACTCAAAGACCAGCAATTTATATTAAACCACTTAGAACTGAGACATTCTGCGATTTCTGACTGCAACAATGAAAGAGTACTCGGTACTCGCAGTACCTGTTTATTACAAACCCTAGTAATAAATAAAAAACATGAAAAAATTTAAATACTTTAGTGGAAATGGGAAGGTGCTTGTTTCGAAAGAACTGAATTATACAGAACATAAAACTCAGGTAACACATTCAGCTTCCAAGCATCGCATCCCTTGATTGTCAAAAAAATACTTAATAAAACAATTTGAGGAGTCGAACAGAAAACAGAACAGCTTACTAACTGGTGAGTACGAAATACGATTCACTGTGGTCGTACAAGGAACTGACCTATTGATGTCAAGTGCAAACTTATTTAAGAAAAATGTAGACTGAAGGCTTGATAATACCACGTGATTAAAACCCATAAACCCTGAATGCTCAGTGTACAAATTGTCTTATTGCCAACTCACTACTAACAATGCAAAATTTTTACCTTCATTAACTTACAGTTAAAGGTAATTAAGGAATAAAAATATTTTATTCATTCTATAAAATAAACACAACAAACTATTTATAGAATTCCGTCCATCTTCCAACTCATTCAAGCAGATATCATTGTAACGGTCATGGGGTATTTATTGAAATAATTAGTAATATTTTATATTATGTTAATTTAAAATGTTTAAGCTAAAAGCAAAGAGTAACCGTAGCTGTCTCTATAAATAAACCTTATGTCTCAGTCTGAGTGTTTGAGAACTAACCGGGCAAACAGCTGTGCATACATGCAACACTGTGGGCCTGCTCGCTGCAGACACCCCAGGCATGACCCTACAATTTTGTGACTCCCTCTTCGTTTTGGTTTGCGAAGGAAGCTGGACGGCTGTGGGAACTCTGCCGCTGTGTTTTAACAGTCGGGTTTGGATTCTTCCTCTAACAGCACCGTGGGACCATTCCTTACCCTGCTGCCAAAGTCCAAACAGGATAACCCCAAGGCGACCAAACACTGCCAAGCCTGTGGAAACAACGTCAGGGAAAAGGCATTATGCACTGACGAACAGCAGGGTGGAACAGTGTGTGTGGGTTCCATTCCCGCTTCCGGCTCTCTACGTGTGCAGTTCCCTGATGCTCCCAGTGTTTGTGTAGGTTTCCTCCCATGGTCTAAAAATATTCCAGTTGGTCTAAGGTGTGTGATTGTGGGCACAAGGCAGGGGACATCCTGGAAGCGATGCCAGTCCATACCTTCACCTGTATTTCTTAATTTGACAGTGACAGAGGGAAACTTCCTGTATAATACAAAAAAGGTATGGCTAACAACCATGACATCTGAAACACAAGATTTGTTTCATCTTTCTTTTACAATTCTGGACAACTTATTTTCTCAGAAAGTGGTTTCCTAATTCAATGTTTCCCCATGGGAACAACACAGCATCTGTCGCTGTTCTCATTTAAATGGACTGACACCCTGTGTCTCTCCTAGGCTGTGCTCTGAGCCCCAATCGCTTGTACATTTCTAGATAGTGCGACTTAGGGCTGGGCGATATGGTAAAATATTTAATTACAGTAATTTTTTTCCTTGTTGGTTAATGCTGATAATTATCACGATATAATTCATAAATCATTATTTTCAATAATAATTCATTATTTCTTTACTTTAAGGTTCCATTTATGCTAAAAATTGCCATAGGATTCCCCTTTAAGTAGAACATTTAAAAGATGACAAACTGAATGGACTGCAAACTAAAGTGTAATTTTAATAAATAAATCCATCCATCCAGTTTCTGTAACCGCTTATCCCATTTGGGGTTGCAGGGGGTCTGGAGCCTAACCCAGAGGCTGTGGGCGAAAGGCAGGGAACGACCCAGGATGGGGCACCAGTCCATCACAGGGCACACCCACACACGTAATAAATAAATTATACCATAATAATATATATATATATTTTTTGTCGTAGGCCGTAACACTAGTAATACGCTAACAGTGCAGTGTATTGCTGGGTTTTTCCCTCTGACTGCCTCACTCTGACTGCCTCACTCTGACTGCCTCACTGCTCGTTACCGTTTGATATTGCTGGTAGAGTTGCCAACTGTCTTATATTGACAAATGAAATGCTGTGTTCCATTTTGTACCAATATGGGATGTGAATGAAAGCTGCAGCACTAATTGCTGGTGTCTGGGACTGTAAGCACTTGCATTCTGTGTGTTCTGCTGGATGGCAAAGCTTTGAGT
>JAAGVU020000084.1:1823720-1844752 GCA_011763525.2 Mormyrus iriodes | reverse complement strand
GCAAAAAGAAAGCCAATGAGACAAAGCTAAGTCAGCGCTACTCCTCACAATAACAATGACTTATAACATAGACAGTGGGGACAGCAATAACTGGCTGAAAGAAACGAACGTCCCTTGATGCCGCTCATAAGCAGCATGTTTCTGGTCATCTTCTGCCAGAAAGAATGAAACAATAGATTCTAGTCCTGACTTTTATAATAACATTTACAACATAGGGCGGCCATGAACATGCCAACTTGAGGCTAATAATTGTGGCATTCTAATTAGACAGAAAATTTTAGAAAATGTTTAAATAATACCCCATACCCCAATTGAAAAGCTTAAACAGTACCAACTGTTAAACACAGTGTCCACCAGGCTGAGTGTAAACACCAGGACCAACCAATTACTCACTGAGCCTGGAGTGCTCGCCCATCCTGAGCTCCCGAGCCAGAGACTCCCTCTGCCAGGCGAGCACGACTATGTGTCAACCTTCACCGGCCACCTCCCTCACAGCTCCCCCTCTACTCTCCTCATATTTTCCGCTCCTAGCCTCAGTCACCCGGGCAGCTCTATATTTAAGGCGAGCCTGGCCACACGCACAATCGCCACCCACTTCCCGTTTCAACAGCCTTCCACGTGCAAGAACTCTGCCTGTCTGCACTCTCACACATTCCTGCATTAGAACCTTTGACCTTTTTCTTTTAGAATCAAGTCAAAACAAATTTATTCTGCAGAAATATTTGAAAAATATCTTATCTTCATATAAATCTTATTTATATTTATGCAATTTGGTTATACGTGGCACATGCAGTAAATTAAACTGTCTATTTCAGGAAGTGGCCTATTTCAGTGGGGACACTGAAACATACTGCATGTGACCACATATTACCATAATTATACTATTACAATAATTGGATGCTCAATGTGTTTATAAGGTATTACTAGCCTTTTGTCGGAGAAACTGCATAGCGCAACTTATAACATCAAGTTAAGAATGACATACAAATATGGCAGGGGGCTCCAACTCCGGTCCTGGTGAGCTCCTGTCCAGTAGGTTTTCCATCCTACCTGGCTTCTGATGAGCCACGCCTGTTCCCGATATTTACTTGAGAAGCCAGGTAGAATAGAAAACCTACTGGACAGTAGCTCTCCAGGACCGGAGTTGGAGACCCCTGAAATAAGGAAATAAAGTTATTTCAAGTTATAAATATTTCAGAGATATCTAATACTAAATTTCCATTGTGCTGACATCATTATTCCATTAAAATGTTTTTTGCTTTGTATAGGTTTCCTTGTTATCAACAAGCCAACACGACTGTGCTTGTTACATGTGGAAAGTCCTGAACAGTGATACTGAAGTCTCTTACCTTCTAGGAGATCCGGCTCCTGGTCTGTGTTCATGAAGACGGAGAACAAACAGGCCAATACTCAAAGGGAGGAAAGCTTCACCAGAGGGAAACAGATAACAATAATCAGGCTGCAGAAAACATAAATTACATATGTCCAAATACAGCACTTTATTTGGAGCTGGGGGGGGCTTTTCAAACCTCAGTGGGGGAGCTAAAAGATAGAGGTGAAAGGTTGGAGAATATTCATGACACATGAGTTTTTTAGTCAAAACAAAAACAAACTGACAAAAGAATGGTGTGACACAGCAGAAGGGAAAATCTGCACCATCATTACGATGATGCAAAATTGGAAGAACTTTGTATCAGCAAAAGAGAACATAAAAAAAAACGAATGAATTCAGAAAAAAGGACTCTCTGGATACCAGAGCCGACTTCATGATTCGAATGACTTGGTTCCTTTACCGGCGAATTTCACTTCCTTAAATGCAGAAAACCACAACATTTTCACACCGCATTCAGTTCATTATAGTGTGAAAGTAATGTTTTAGTGAAGCAGCTACTGTGAGCAGTTAAAAAACCCACCTACTTTAAATGAGACATACAAATGAATTACTGTGACATATACTTATAAGGTCACTTTTTTCAGGGATGCAATGGAAGAGTATAAGCTTTCACGCATACTGAAGATGCTTCATAACAGTGTTACTTCCTGCTGTCATCAAAGCAAACTCTGAATCACTTCTGATTCTGCAGTACGATTCTTTCAGGGCCTACCCAACAATCTACTGTATTTTACCATAGTTAAACTGTCATATAAATGTATTCATCTTCTAACCACTTTTCTTGAATGGGATTGTGGAGGAACTATATTATCACCTACTTAACTAGCGAAAAGTACATACTAGGCGCTTTCCCACTTAAGTTCAGGAGCCTAGATCCTGGTTCTGAGTTCTTGAGCTGTCTCACCACACAACAGGAACTATAACCTTTATGCAAAATAAGCACGGAAGACCCAAAAAGTTCGTAGATTAAACTTCACATGCAATTTCACATAAAACTACACCGCCACCCCAAAACAATGGAGTATGAACAAATCATTTTGTCAGTTCTGGTTAGAAATTCAGGGGATCAGTCGATCGGTCCAAAAAAACAGGACAAATTGTCTCCTGTATTGGTTCAAAACAGGACACAGCATTTTATGTATAGATTTTATTTATACAGCCCAGGACATGATTATAGTTCATTATTCAATCTGGCCAGCAGATCGATCTTTCGTATTCCACAGAATAAAAATGATGTGACATTGTTCCACTAATAAGTGCTGGAAAGTTTCACTGCCAGCACCAGCGATATTTGACAAAAATATATTGGTTATCAATCACAAATATGCAAACGCAAGCAAAAAATGTATTGATTAATGCATTTCATGTAATTGAAATAGAAAAATAAAAACCATCTACTTAATTTTTGCTCCACTACTTCTATCTCTTTTCTCACTATAAGCCCCTCATAGTTATTATTGGTCCATGGAAAAGTATCTACTCCGGAGTAGATACTAAAAGGTTCAGGAACTTTCCTCTGAGGAACTCTAATCAGGCTGAGTTCCTGAAGTGGGAATGCGACAGAAGTTTCTGGTTGCTGTAAAAGGTTCTGATTCCTTAAAAAGGTTCCTGCGATGGGAAAGTGCCTACTGTTACAGTATCAGTCTTATTAATTATGCTAGTATCAAGGTCACCCTAATTCATTTTGGGTCAAAGTTCAGTCATTCCGTACCTTCGCTTTACACTCTCAACACAGTAACACCACAAAAATTTGTTTTGCTCTCCTGCTCTTCACACCCCCCCCCCCTTTTATTTTTCTACAGTTCCTGTGCTGCAGTCCCATCGCCTTCGGGGCATGATACTGTGAGAATGTCCTGGGAGGTGCTGTCCCATGAGACTTAAACATCACGCAGCACATGACTGTGTCAGCAAAATTCTACATCATTGCAGACTTTCACAACACAATTCATCAAACGTCAACGATTCCCACCAACACAAACATACTTCATTAAAACATTATTATTCCTTTAGATAATGAATGCATTATACTGTACTCAATAAGGACGAATATCCAAGACATAACCAACTAATTTATGTTTCTTACTAAGCAGCAGTCGTTATGAATTTGATAACATAAATGCTGATTATTTTTAGTACAAAAGCAGTATACATTTAATAACAATTCTATTAGGAAAAATAGAAAACAAAGTTTCCATTTTTCTCAACTGTCTTTGGAAAAGACTGCCTCAACTTGCCTTTGGAAAGAGAATATAAATATTATTTGCTAGTTCAAAAGTACAAATGCTAAATTGTAACAGAGGTCATAACCCACACGGCTATGTTCTAACTCGCCAGAGTGAACATCACATTACAACCACACACCACTACACACTTGTGGGCTCCAGAATATGATATATGGTGCATTATGAGAAATTACGAGCCAGCAGTTAAGGACAACACCATAAACCACTGCAGTGTCTATTCATTCATTTCATGTGCAAACGTCTGACCAAAACAAACTGACAAACTGACTCCTCTCCGCAGTATAATTTACAATAAGAAGCTGTCACACACATTTAAAAGCAACTGTGACATTTATTTCACAGTAGTTTCAATGTATGTATGTATTTTTGGATGTGTCGGTATTTTTGGAGAGCCACAAATATTTTGGTATATATCTGTTCCAGAGCATTTCAGCAGAATTTCTAAAATTTCAAACGGCATTGTCTGTATTTTGGGAGTCAGATTTTCATCATTTCAACAACTTTCATCATATTCAATCATATTGTTAAAGTACTCTTGGATACCTCTTAATGGTACTGCCCAGATGCTGTCCTTGTTCAAGAGGAAGTTTGTCAGGTTATTTTGACTGTACAGCAAATAGCCTCAACTGTATGTAACATAATCCAAACCAACTTCTAAATGTGCACAAACCCAACACACACAATGCTTTTTACAGTGTTTCACACAAACTGCACTTGTTTGTTCTTAGAATCTATATCATAATTTTAATAATAGCCAAACACAGAACACAATCGGCACAACTCAGCTCTAGACCCACCGTGAAGATTATGTGCCAAACACTATTTACACACATTTTGAATAAGTGTATGGTAGGGACCAACTGACTGCTATCTGTGCAGTCGACAGATAACAGTTTTGCCCTCTACAAACAACATTTATCTGCATTTGGATGTTGCTAATTTCCTGTGAATTTTATACTGAGTCAGGTAGCGTTCTAAAAAAACATACTTTTTCTAAACAAGTTTAAATACGACAGTCACTGCTTCTCACCTTGTATGCTTACTATTACAATGAAAGCATAATTGACAGCTTGAATCTGTCTGTTAGTCCACTGTCAAAGGTATGCAGAAAAAAATAAACAGAAAGAAATCGAATGAGAATACTCTTTGCAAACTCATAAAGGCAGCATGAACTGTATAGTTGTCAAACTCTCCCTGCCTTCATCGGCTCCTAATCTCTAAGCAGCAGTACACTCCGTCACAGTCTATCTCCTTTGCCACCCTAACTGAACAAAACCCTGTCACACACCCAAATGCAAGTCACAAAAAAGAAAAATACTTGCAATCTAAAGATTAAGCAACTAAATTAAGTAAGTTTGGCATGCCCTTGCCCTGTACGCAAGGAAAGATGCCTGATTTTTAATATAAAAAACGTATGCTAAATTACACTGGAAATAACTGTAAAATTTACACAGTTATTGCCAAATATCTATAAGCATATTCCAAACAAATATCTAAGAAAAACAGCACACTAACATTTTATTAAGCCATTAATTGAATCTTCACTATAATTTGAGGCATTGTGACATTTTAGCAGGATGGTGTTGCAGCAATACCAACTTCTGGCTACAAATTATGACTCATAATCAAAATTATTCAAAACATGCTAATTAGATTTGTATATCGTTAAAATGAAAACAGAAGCATACAATGATCCAAACTGAACAAAATGTGATTTTTTACAAAGTATAATATCAAGATCAGACTAACAATTAAATCCAGACCGTGCAGTCACCCCCCCACCCCAGCTGGACAATATTATGGGATGCAGCCTTGGTTTAGTGTTGCTGAGGGGTCATTGCATGTCATTTCAACCAATGGCCCGCAAACTTTGGAAACAAAAAAATTCTGGAAAAATTACCAGGTGTACCCATATTTGTCAGGAGACACACTGTAAATTTTTTTTGATGTAAGATCAATACACAAACCTTACTTTTCTTATGCAAATCTTTCATGTTAATCTAAATATAGGCTGAATGCAGCATGTGTCAATAATGGTAATCATTGAGATTTCAAATCAGTAAGTGTTGATGGAAAGATTAAATCACTATATGGTTTATTGCTTACTGCCACCTGTTGCTCTCTAACAAGATCAGCTGATGGTTCCTGAGTAGGGGTGGGACTGTCCTTTTAAATTTCAATGATGGTCGCACCTGCGGTTGCACTGAATAGTTGGTTTTCTAAACCTTAGCTTTCTCAATATGGCTACAAATCTCCCAAGCTGTACTTTTGGTTTGGCTGACAGTGAATGCCATCTGTCTCATTACACCAGGTTAATAATCCTCCTTTCACTTCATTTTTTTAACATTAATTGAACATTAGATTAATGTAATAAAAATATATTGTCAAGGAAGCAAGACCTACTGATGCTAAATGGTCTTTCAGAGACTGATTAAGAACTCATAATTCTCAGATCACAAAATGCAACTGGCCCAGACGCAGCAATATGTGATAATCATAAAAAGCTGTACATGAATAAATATGAATCCCTTCAAAATAAATGTACTGATCCACTGGAACTGCATTTTAAAGCAGTGACCAAAAACCTCAAAACCCTAAATAAGGAAGATGCTGACAAAGTAATCCAGCTTAGTGACATTTCAACACACCTTGGTCAGGTCAAAATATGCGCTACAACTGTTGGGCAAAGCTCAAGTCAGCGACTGAGCAACAGGATAGTGATCCAACGGAGTTAGGATAAGTGGACTGATATGGATGTTAACATTTCCACATTTAACCAATATGTTAACATTTCATTAGAACTAGTGTTGTATTTAATACTACTTTTGCAAGCAGCTGTTGTTCATGTGTTGTACTTAATGTGCCTCTGGTGATTTATTTTTTTCCATTAATCCTATACCCAAGTTAGTCATGAAGAACTTCATGGTTATCATTACTGACAAATGATGAATTTAACCCATGTTTAGAATGGAAAATAAAAATAAAGGATTTATATAAGAAAAGCGAGACTTGTTTTTTGAGAAAGAAGGGACCATGTAGGATACAGGAAAATAATTTAAAAAAATTCTGGACATTCCCACAGTGCATTAAGATGGTCTGAAAATTAGACTCAAAATGATTTTTTCAAATTTGACAGGTCTGCTGGTCAAACCCTGATGCAGGTTCTTGTTTGTTTATAACCTTTTGAAAAGCCCTGTGTAGGTATCTACACATGGAAAAAATTTCAACAGGCTGTATCAGTTAGAAGTATGCTTTCTGAAAGCCTAAACATGGCAAAGCCAAAGACGCAAGATATTTTTTTTCCAATTTTGAAGGTCTTAGCTTACCAAGTGGTGTCTTCTGGACCAAATATTTTGATTTTGTTAGTACTATACCTATAGAGGTGCCAGCACGGACAATTTGAGCCTGTTAGGTGGTTTAGTTCTTGAGGTATGGTCTTGGAATGTATTGATCTCACATCAAAATAAGTTTACATGGTGTCTCCTGGATAACATGGGTACAACTGGGATTTCTTTCAAAATGTTTTGAGACCGAAGTGTGTGGGATTTCTGGAAAACATGGCATGACCCTGATGGAATTTGGCTCTGGAGGAAAATAGTTGGGGTCCCCTGGCTTAGAGGCACAATGACACTTATCAAATGATATTTATAACTTAACTACCAATATACCAAAAACTAATTTTAGTCACGTTTTCTAGTGTATAAAACACCAAACGTCAAACATCAGCCGGGTCGATCGGCGAATCTGACACCATCGCGCTCCTGGCAAACACCAGCGAGTGACAGGCGAGTCACCGGTCCATTTCACTATATATAAGTACGTAACATTAACCACAGTGTGCTCATTTTATTTTCATTTACGAGTATTAAACAAACCGAAGCAGTGGTTACATTCTAACTGAATAATCAACCTCTGATTTGACGGCTTGTAGACATTCTTTAACCGTAAAATGGTTTGATCAGTTACACGACAATGCAAGTAACCACGAGTGGCCAAAGTTAGATTGGCGCCGTTTACTGTCTACTCTAAGTCGGATGTATGTACATTTTATACACGGAAACATTGTTCAGAAAATGCAACATTAAATGACAGCCTTACCTCTACTGCTTTATTTTCTGTACATAAATGCGCGATAACTGAATTTATATGTTAAATAAAATGTCAAATAGATAAATAAAAAGACAGGACATCAGTACACGAACTACAACATAGTCACACAATGTCATACATTGTATTCGGAAAACACACCTACTTTCTGCGCATTGGCTACAAGATTTACAGAGTTCCCGTGGTTGGCTATTGTCTCCTGTCAGTCATATACAAAACCGGAAGCTGTAAAATGCCGGCGAAATGGCGTCTTTAAAACCAAGTGTGGATTCCGGCAAATGCCACCTACCGGTAGTGTAATCGTGACAGCCGCTTCTTTGTCATTTGAAACATAAAATGTGCTTTTAGTAAGTTATAGCTATAGCTCGGTAAAATGGAAATATATAAAAAAAAATATGAAATGTTTATTTATAATATATATATAATAATTTATTTTTGTTAAATTTATGGGACATATTTAAAAGTATTTTGGCTGCAATGTATCTCTACAAGATCATCGTACATTTAAAGTTGAGTTCAATAATGTTTCAGTTCAAACCCTGCTCTACAGATGTACATTGCCTTCGTGTTGTTTATAAGACAAAATACAGTAATGTGCAAAAGTCTTAGGCAAAGAAAATGTTTAAACCTATTTATCTGAGTAGTACGTGTATTTGCTCATAAAAACACATAACGTAACATTAGAATATATGTAAATTAACAGTAACACATTAAAAGCTAACAGAAATGTCTTCTATTCTTCAAAAAGTTACTGATATTGTTGAATAGTTAGACATTGCTTCAGTTCCCAAACCTCTCTTGGTGGCACCCCAGCCATTCCAAATATTCAATAAATTTCACCACCAGCTCAGTTAATTAGTTGATTAATCAATCAATTAGTTAGTTATATAACTCAATAAAATATTGATTAGCCAAACATGGTATGTTGAGTCAAAACAGACATTGGTGTATTAGATGATTACTGCAAATACTGGGGTGGGAAGAGGTTTTGAAATGGCTAGCACACTTTTACAGACATCATAGTTCTACACCAACGTAAAGATAATTTAAACATCATTTCCTGTGACTGTCAAAGACTTTTGTAGTACTCTGTAATTATAAATTACTAGATGTACATACAAAAATGATTCCATGTTCCAACTTTTTAACCTGAGCAGGGTTGTTGGGGACCTTGTGCGCATCCCCTGGACAATGCCAGTTGTTTTATTAACACTATTTAGGAAACTGATGGGTCAGGTGTAAAAGAGGAAGGCACAGCAAGGCATGTTTACAGAAAAAGATGTGTTATATCAGTGATAGTTCAAATATTTTTATTTGAATAACACAGGTTATATTCAGATATATCCAATAACATAAACTCAGCAATCATTCCATATTCTGTGCATTTCAATAATCATAAGTTGCACTGATGCAAATTTAGTCTAGTGGAGCAAAAATCGTTTAGTGTGGAAATACTACTTGCTATCCTAAAAAGAAGTTACATTCAATTATTGATGTTGTTTACCAGAAAGACTTAAAAGTATATCCAAACAATAACTTCAAATAAAAAAACAGGTAAGGCCAACGGCAGCAGAGAGAGTTATTGATATTGGAGGGGGGATACTAGTGCATGAAATGGGCCGGTACTGACCAGTACGCAGTACCAGCACCTCTTTGTTTTTCGCTTCAGAATACTGGTACCTCTCAGTATCTCTGGTACTGAATATCAAGGGGAGTGCCAGCACCTGTTTACCCCACTTCAAACACTGGAGGACACAACCTAATAATTTAAATACAAAGCTCTATTTATTGGGGGTGGGGTGAATGAATCTAAATTAAAGCAGCCTCCTCTTAAATTTCCCTGATTTGGAACAATAGCTATCTATAGGAATTATTCTCCTTCAGAGAAGTCCCATTCAGTCCATCAGTTCTTGTCCAGTGTCTACAATCCTTGGCTTGCATATCTTCCAAACAATGGTCTTCTTCAGTATGGACTATCCATTTAAAAGTCTCACGTTTTATGGAAACTTCTTTCCTTTTTTCGTCAGTTTCAGCTCGGTCACATACCACCTCAATGCATGGAGCACCTTCTATGTCATCATTCCAAACATAATTTTCTTCAGTACTTCTCTGGTTGTTAATTTCCCCTTTTACATTATTTTAGAGACCTTGTATCACACACTCATGGATCCAAGGAATAAAATGTACGTCTACTAATCATGTTCACTCTGGACTTTCCACTGCTTCTGACAATCCACCAGCGACTCTGTGATGCTCAACACCTCACCTTTACTCATGCAGTATTCTTCGGACTGCCTATTCCCTCCAGCCATGACACATAGTCTTTTCCCTCTGACATTGCTTCCTCACTGATCTGTGTTTCTTGACTCATAATCACAGTGTCCCTTGAAGTGTGACTGTCAGAGCTGCTCCAGGACAGTGTATCTTCCTCACATTGTCTTTGCAGTTCATTCCCATACTGTTGAATGTCATTTAATCCTGTATTTCCACTAAGTAAAACACTCTTCTCTACCTGCAAATCATTGGCTCCATTGGCAGAGATACATTTTTTATTCTGATCTCTTGTTCTCCTAGTTGATCCATTTTCCATCAAATCTAAATCCTCTTCACTCCATAACATATTTTTTTTCATGCTGTACTTCTCTAATTCCTTGCTGCTACCCAGGTCAAACAATGCCCTGTTAATTTCTGCTTCCTTCCTCATATTTTCTTGGTTGTCCCATATTTCACCAGCTTCTTCTTCTTCTTCATTCTCAGAGTCTGGGGCAGTGTGTCGACGGATTCGACTGACAGCATCCCAGAGGGAACAAGGTAGAGAATGACCCTCTGAAGATTCAGGAGATGGTGTAACAACTTTTATCCCTGAATCTGGAGAGATGGTAATTGGATGACAGAGGGGATGAGGCAGGGAGATGCAGTCTGTATCTGTTGTATCTAAGCTAAGCGAGGGAAAATCTGAGAGTGATTCAAGGTTGTGGTAGGGGGGAGTGTGAGACAGGGAAGGAGAGAGAGAGTGTGATATAGAAGGCAACACCAACTGCTGACTTGAGAGAGAGTGAAATCTAGGTGGTGAGAAAGGAATGCCCTCTGTACAATTAGACATTTCCTGTTTGGTATGAGGAAAGGGTAAAGGTTCTTTGCTGCAAATGTTCTCACTCATAAAGATGTCTTGTTTTTCAGCATGATTTATAACTGTATATTTTTCAGACACATTTGGCATTGAGTGCCCTATGTCATTTAACTCTTTTCCTTTGCTGGTTCTCAATTTTTGTTCCAAAGCAGTAGCTCTATCCAAATCTGATAAAACACTTTTCCCCAGATCTGTCAAAAACTGATCATCTGAGAAAGACAGAGTATCACCGAAGCTGTTGAGTTGTTCGAGCTCTTTTGTTGTATCTGTTTCCAACTTGGCAGGAGAAACATCTATAGATAATCCTTGAGATTTACCATGTGTTAATACATGTCTCTGATCTCTGTTTGTTTCCTTGTCATTGGATTTGTGGACAGTGACTCCCAGAATTCTCAAAGGCCTCCCCGCCAGGCATTCACTTTCGAAAGCCACTGGAGAGAGCAAGCAGATCTTCCTCACATCTTCCAAATCAGCATCTCTTTTATTCTGGGACAATTCAGAGGTACACTTTTGATCATTTTCACTTTTTGGTTCCTGTAAAGGTCTCTCTGGTAATACTTCTGTACTACATTGCATAGTGATATTTCGTGGTGAAATATCCAAATCATGTTGAGAAATATCACTGCTTGGACCTCTAAAAACCTCATAATTCTGACCCTGAGGTGGGTATATGTACTGTACTTGTTCTCTTTTTGGGGGAGGAATAAAATCTGCTCTGACAACAACACAGGTAGCATCAATTACCAGAATGCCATCACCCCTGTTGGATGCAGTACCTTCCTTTTGTTTAGCCATGCTTTTATTGACGAAATGACTACTGTCCATTTCCATTTCATATTGGTTCAGTTCTTCACTTTGTAGTTCTAAATTACTTTTAATGCACTGTATTGAAGATATATTTCTGGGACTGGCCATATAACTTGACTCTTTCCATAAAGGAAACTTACTTGACGCTGCACTACAAAGTTGCAGTGTTTTCTTTTTCATTACAGGAGGCACATTAACCTTAGAGCACATCACCATAGTCTCATCCCTGCCTGGTGGATTTTTCGTTTTGCCTGCAATGTTCTTTGGTCTTTCTTGAATGACTTTGACCAGTTCTTCTCTGTATGAAGTTGCCTGCTTGTTATGTAGCCAAGAAGGAACACAGTAATGCCTAGAGTTACAGTTCACCTTCAACTGAGAGGTCCGATTTGCAGTACAAGTAGGAAGCTTGTTCGGCTGTTTAGACTGTGTCACTCCAGAATCAACCTCTGTCTGGCAACCACTAATGCTCTCTATCCATCCTGCCTTGGATATGTCTGTCCTTACATTTTCCTTGTTGGTAAGTGATGAATTATGCAACCGTTGCAAAGAAGAGGACTGTAAGTGTTCTTCAGGGGATGTAGTCAGCCTGGCTACACCCTGAGGCTGTGACACCAAGCAAAAGACAGTGTTCCCTCCCCTCTTCTTCTTAAATGTAGTTTTAGAACTTGCAAGAGGTGGAGCTGACACCACTTTTCCAGGATCAGCCATCATCTCAGAATGTTTAGGAGAAACCAACTGAGCAAAACCTTCTGGAGGCAATTTTAATGTAGGGTCTTTCCACGTTCTGTTGCCAACTTGTCTCTGACCACTGTCAATATCCATCCACTTTGTTCTCTTCCACTTTTCATAACCCTCCCCCTCTTTTAGTAAAGCTCCATAAAATTCTTGTTTTCTGGGGACTGGGAGCGTGGAATATTTGTAGGCGTTTTCTTGATGCTTTATAGTATGAGGGGCGCTGTAGGGTGGTGGTGGAATGTACTGCGGAGGTTGATTAAAAACTCTTTGCTGTAAACTTGGATTGTTTTCCTTTCTATCCTTCCCCCAGGTTTTTCCAAGAATTGGTAACTGAGGCAAAGAATGGGGCACCATAAGTTGCCTATGATGTTTCTGTTCCCACCCTCTATTATGATTATATTGTTCAGATGAATGGAATATTCTCTGTGCATCATTGCTGCTAGCTCTATGTATTCCATCTGGGATCTTCACCCTATCCTGAACTCCCTGGACACCGTATGTCCCTCTTATTCTGGTATCCATGTGCTTCATTCTGGATAGTGATTGGCTGTATCGGGCTGCCCTGGCCTCTAGCTCAAGGTGGCTGGCATCGCTCTGGTTTGCCTTTATATCTCTCAGGTAGTTAGGAGGGGTCTTTTGCTCCCACCTCTTTCTCCACTCTTCTGTTTGCCTCCTGCTTTCACTGATTTGCTGTTTTCGTGCTCTCTCTACCTCAGGTTTCCTCCACTCCATTTCCTGTTTCCTATACCCACTGTAATTTTGGGAGTGAGACTCATTGTTCAGACCACCTGGGATATAGGACACTGGCTGGTCAGTCCAGTTGGTGTAATCCTGCAAAATTCCACCCATGGTAGGCCTTGTAGCTGTCCACCTATCACATTCACGGCTGAAACTTTGTGTGTGCGTCTGCTGCTGCTGGAAGGCTGCTGCATGCTGTAAATCTGATGCATATGGTTTGTCTTGGTACCTGGGGAAAAACACGTTATAGTACTCTTACATTTAGAGTACTCTGTATTCCTCTAATAGGATACTACCATCTTGCAGTGAACTATAATTTTCTGCTGCAAGGCATCTATCGATTCCTAGGAGTCCTGTCCTGATTCAGATGATGTCACTTAAATAAAACATTGATTCAAATCATTAAAAACTTTCAATCTGTGATCTAAATCATACAGCTCCACCATTATCATTTAACAGTCCTGTCCCATGTTATGTATAAAAACAGTTTTAAAAGTATTATTTTGGCATTGCCAAAATACCCATCCATCCCTCCATCCATGCATGTAACCACCTATCACTTTATCTCAAAATAAAAATTTTAAAAGTAATTAACATACTTGCACATACTGATAATTTCTGTAATTCTGATTCTTAAAGGACTTACATATGTGAGACACGTCTCGGAAGAGTCCAAAATTTATTATTTGGGGAGGGCTGCCTTTTGCTTCTTGTCCACTCCATCTTTGTGATTTGGCAGCCAAGAACCTTGCTAGAAAACATACACCTCTTGAAAATTTACAGCTTCAAATTATTTTGGAGTTCCTGTTGTGTTAGTATTGACTTAAATTTAACGTTATGATGCTTAATGTGAACTGTGGAATACATATTACTAATTTATTGCTAGCTAAGAGAACAAAAACTTAAAATCATACAGTATATATCAAATTAAACCCATAATATACTACTGTTGCTCAAAATATTATATTTATTGTGATTAAAACAGAACTTTAACCAATGTCAAAATCAATCATATAACAAAAACCTGTGTGTATCATAACACTAGCCACAAATTGACAGTTATACTGTTACAATTGCACACAATTACGCTGAGTCATTGGTTTTAAATTTGCACATATGCATTTTCAAAAACATTTGAAATAGTTCTGGTAAAAAAACAACTTGTTTAAGAAAATGAAATAGTTCATACCTCAAGGCAGGATCAATGTGTCTGTCGATGCTGGGGAGGCAGTGGTGCTGCCCAACACCACCGAGCAGCAATCTGTTTTTAAAAGTCTGATTTTCCAACCCCCACCCTCCTCCCCAATGGCATCACCAATCACAGCTAGGAGCCTCCCTGTTAAATGCTAAAGTTCCTAATAAAACATCTTTAATGAAGTCCAAACAGAACGTCATCCAACTTAAGTCTTCTCCCTGGTACCTCCCTGCTTGAACTAACAAAGCATTCACCTCCCACTTACATGTAAAGAACATGCAAAGTATGACTCTAGCAAGTCTTACACTCATCCATCCATCCACTAATTTTCCTTTTCATTACTCTTCTAATTGGGGGCACAAATGCATCAGCTGGTTAGTTCATTTAACAAAAGGTCACAAATCAATAAAGCGAAAGGGAAAGACCCTACAAAGCAATAAGAGATTTTATGGTTTAAGGATAGGAGTGAAACCCCTGAAGAACTTCTGCTACCAGCTAGACACCTAAGAGGCATCTACCTTGGTTCCAGATCCCACTGAACTATACAGAAGGTGTCAGATTTATAGTTTGCACTCCTAATTAAGAGTCCTGCTGAAAAAAGTGCCATTTCCCCTTTAACAGATATTCAAGAACTGGAACAGAAAAGGACACAAGTAACTGTTGACAATGTAAAATGATTGTGGGGAGAGGGGCAGGGGCACATAGCAGAGATAGGAATCTGTTTTGTCGGGTGAGCACAAGCATAGCTAGGGGGCAACAATTTCTTTTTCTTCAAAACTCTCCAGCGGAACAAACAGGCTTTTCACCCTGAACGACAAACTCTGCACATCAGCAAAAGCCTGGATGGGAGAATGAGGCAGCAGAAGACGAAAAACTGGTGGTGCCAACAATAACTTTTTCAAATCAATAAAATTGCAAAGTTGTCTTTTTTTATATTTCCACTTAATCTTTAGTTCAATTCCCACAGAAAAGAGACTTTAAAGTCTTAAGTACACGTATTGTTCTTGTAGCACAAACATTTGTATTGTTTCTGAAAAACAAACAGTCAAAAGCTTTATCTAGGTAACACTTTACCTGCCGGGGCACAAGTATTTAGTAATAACTCAGATACTACTTAAGTACAAATCATGAACAAATATAGTTGCTTCTTAAGACAAAGGATATATCGTCATTCATTAATGATGATTTAACATGAGATCAGTATGTAACTAAGACTTAGTTTGTGGTTAATTAATACAATAATGATAGTATACTATAGTATTTGTGCCCCGTCAAGTGTTACCATTTTCTAAATATGTTCTTAAAATTCCACTGAAGATGGCAACAATTACAATTTTCAAAGATTTTACAGGTTGCATTCTAGTATTTTGGGACTTATGCTTCCAAACCACTGAGGGATGCTGACAATTAAGTGTGACACACGTCGTTTTGCCTTGCACTGCCTTTGCACCAGGTCATCTGAAAAAGACTTCACAGTTTATTTCCATCCTTCCTCAAGGTGGCATGGTAGATGTTTATATTTTGCCCTATGTCACTATACACCAGCTGGCAGTCAAAGCTCTGTGGCAGAATGTTCTCAAAGAAGTCAGGGGTGCCATGCTCCCTGCGCATCTTAGATGAGAGGTACAAGGTTGCCCCTCCATTGCACAGATGAGTCAGTGTGTCCAGCAGCAAGGTGTAGGTTTCTGACAAGTACACAATATCAGCACCCAGCACGAAATCCCAGTCTGTGGTAAACTGACCATGATCCAAGCCCCAGGACAGAGGAATTACTGTGGGGGTGGCAGAGGGCCAGCCACACTGGGGCATGTTTGTGGACACATTGTTTTCCAGCTGAGGAATGGCATGAGGAAGATCAGTCAAAGTCACGTGTGCTCCTGAAATGAAACAATACAGACACTGTCAATATTAGACACTGATGCAAAATAAACACTTTAAACATTATTATATTTGCTTATTTTGTCAAAATGAATTACAAGTAGGGAAACATTAAAATAAAATTCCCCACAAGATTAGTTTTAATAATACTATTTCAAAGGTATATCACAGTAAGAAAACATACATTTCATTTAAAAAGACCTATGCATTATTTATTAGTTTCAAAGCATCACCTCTCCTTAAATAGGTATGATCGAAAAGAAAATTAATTCTATAACGCAGTGTTTCCCAAATCAGTCCTCAGGGCACCCTGGACGAATCCACATTTTTGTTTTATCCCAGTGTCCAGCAGACCGGTAAGGTATTCAGAGATTCAGAGCTCCTGATTGCTTGGGTCAGGTGTTATGGGAATTTGGATAAACCCAAAATGTGGATCTGCCCAGTGTGCCCCGAGGACTGGTTTGGGAAACACTGATCTAACGTACCCAACCGCGCTGCCAAGATGCCCACAATACCAGTTCCGGCTCCCAGCTCAATTACTCTTTTTCCCGTCAAGTCAAGCATTTTTTCATCCAAATAGCGACAGAGACGGAGTCCCTGTAAGGTACAAAAAGCAATACAAGTCATCCCAAAATTTTAATAATCGATAGTATTACATTTTAACTGATGCAGTTCTGAACTCACAGCGTCCCACACCGGCGCGGCTACGCCGAGATTAGCGCCGAAGAGCTGGCTTATCTTTAACTCCTGTTTTCCGAACCTGTATAAGATATCCTCGGAGAAGGTTTCAGCAAACAATCCGTCGCAAACGGGAAACATGTACTCTTCCTGCTCCTCACTGAGGTTCATTGTAATGTTACAACGGACAAGCCCGTGTGTAAATGTCCTCACGTGTCACAATGGTTTTACTTAGCTTGCAATCACATTAAGCTAATCTGTGAATATTTGGTCATGAAGTTATGCATCTATCATTTACTCTGAGTACAAGTAATATTCGCATGACATTGTACATTTTAATCATTACAACGAGCTAAATCAACTTAAAATTTCGATCACGACATACACGCTAAACCGCGCGTCACACTTTAATGACGTCAGGTAGAAAGCCATCCTTCTCTGAATCGTCGCTTTGTTTATACATAATCAAGGCCAGCGCTTGATGAGATATTAACCGGATTCTTTAACAGAAATGTGTACAGAGCCCATGAGACAATATCAGGCACTCTATTATTCCCTTTCACTGTAATTGGATAAACTATTATTTAAAGTGGATTAATGGGTGGATGGGTTGAATCGACAATATGAATGTTTTGTGTGGCCTATTTCAGGTGACCAGATGATCCATGTCAGGGAACACTTTGAGCTAGGACAGGATTTGTAAACTTCCATTTCAATTAAAAGGACCTAGATTTCACTTAAGCACGGAAATTTTACTATGTGCTAAATAGTCAGTCTCCTGTAATCATGCATGTGCCACTAATGTTAATGTGAAACAGCCAATAGTCAAGGTAAAAGAATAACACAACTTTTTAGCCAAGCACAGGAACCTTTCAGTTGCAAAGTAGTTTGTAAACCCTGAAGCAGCTCAAAGTGTCCTCCCTGACATGGATTATGTGGTCGCCCTAAGCCTATTGGCAGTATAATGTCGGTAAGAGGTGACATACAGGGGTTGGACAATGAAACTGAATCACTAGCCAAACTGGTGCTTGAGGTTTCCCTCCTATTGCTTCTTAAGACAAAGGATATATCGTCATTCATTAATGATGATTTAACATGAGATCAGTATGTAACTAAGACTTAGTTTGTCTTAGATTTGCAATCTTCACTGATTGCACATTCCATCAGTAAGAGCAGAATGTGAAGGTTGAACTAGCAGAGCAATAGCACAGCTGTACATAAAATATTGCAATCCACGCAGCATAATGGGAGACAGCTCAGAATTCAAAAGAGGACAAGCTGTCGGTGCACATCTCATTGGTCCATCTGTGACCAGGACAGCAAATCTTTGTGGTGTATCAAGAGCCACGGCATCCAGGGTAATGTCAGCATACCACCACGAAGGACCACATCCAAGAGGAGTAACTGTGGATGCAAGGGGAAGCTGTTCAGCAAGAGGAATGGCTCGAAATCCCTCTGGCCATTGTGCAGGACTTCTATCTGTCATTTCCAAGATGATAGGATGCTGGATTGACCGCAAAAGGAGGCCCTACACCATACCAATAAATTACTGTGGTCTAAAACCAGTTGTTTCGGTTTCATTGTGCAGCCCCTGTACAAATATGATCGAATTCTAATGATTATTTTTTTTATGTAAAAATCTTATAAAATAACTATCATATTCTAGCACAATACCAGAAAAATGCATAGCAATGTTCCTTCACTAGGTATCAAGCTATTTATCTTTTTTGCCCCATTATATGTATATATATATCTCACACACTCATACATACATATATATATATATATATGAGGATGCTTTCCATACACATGCTCTCTTTTTAAATTTGCCCAGTCAAGATTCCTAAAAAAATCTACACATAACTGGGAGAACATTCAAACTATACACATACGCATACAGACAAAATTCAAATCCCCAAACATGGTGGTGTAAGACAACAGTGCTATCCATGAAGTTACCAATCTTGCCACATCCAGTATATCATGGCCATATAAGGTTGGGGGTTTGGTTAATTTCCAAAAATAAACTAAATGTCTTGTCCTGCCACAATGCATAATATCACAGCGCAAATCTGTTCTAATGCAACTGATTAGTACCCTAGAACAATACAACACGGAATCTTATTTGTATTTGCGTGATTTTCAGTAAGGGGAGAAAAGCACTACGTGAACTACAACGTGATATGGTCACGCAAAAACAGTTTTCCAAGTGATGGTGTTCTTTTGAACAGGTACTTCTCAGTGAATCGATTGAACCGGTTTTCAAATATAAAAGAATCAAACTTTTTGTACATGCACGTATTGGACAGGTCAAAGTTTTAGATTCTAAAAATATAAACATATTTGACAAATTATTACATGAAAACACAGCAAACATTTTTAAAATTCATTTACAGTTGCTTTTTTGTAGACTGCCTGTAGCTATGCTGCCTTTGGTGATCCTCCGCATACCGTAGGCCGTCTTATTTGTGTTGTGCGCACGCCGGGCTGCAAGGTGGCTGTGGCTCACTACTCATTTGCTGTATTTTTTGACCCCACTAGATGGTGCTCTCTGTTCCAAAAAGGGCTCAAAGCACGCCCCAAAGTACTACAAGAGCACCATCTAGTGGGGTCAGAAAATACTGCGAATGGTTCATGATGCGTCGTTTGGGGTAGTACTACGACGAGTTCGGCATGTTCGGAAGCGGTTACTTGGCAATTCTTGTGAGACTCATAAGACACATTGGTGGTGATTATGATATAATTTATTAATGTGTTATTATTATTTCTTATTTGAAATGCATATAATTACATTATTGGCCACTCGCATCACTGTTTTTATTAAATTCATTTAGTTTGGCGGAAGTTACTAAGATTTGGAGTCGCCTTCCTCTAACCCTGATTTTCCTATTGGATATGTGTATTTTAGCACGCGATTTTAGTGAATGGGAGGTTTTTCAGATACCTATAAGTCGCGTTGTAGCAGGACTGACTAGGACACGCCTTACTTTAGGATATCTGCTTTGCGCGTTCTGATCACATATGGAAAAACATGGAAACAGTTAAACTCATTCAATCTGGCTCAACCATCTACAGACAACTTTGACAGATCCGCGAAGTTGTTCCACAATGCATGACGGTCTGCTGATGGGAAACCCGACGGTAGATAATGCTCTTATTAAATTACAATTTATTTCTCCCAGCAGATGGCGAAAGCAACAGTGGAGCTTGATCACAAAACAGACCTCCAGTAGGATTCTCTCTAACCAAGTTAAATTCAAATAATTATGTTATTATTAATTCTGTATTGGAAAAAAATATAAAAGAAGTATTTAAATGTCATAGAGAATCTGTGCAAGTGCTCGTATGTTAAATGTTTAGGATGGATCAATTCAAACATTGTTCTAACCTTTAGGAAACGTTGCACTTTCCTTGTTCCTTTCTTTCCTGCTTGGTCCTAATGTGCGACTTAAGTCTAATTCTAAAGGGAGACATTTTTGTTAAATCATCTGTTTATGTAGTTGTTTACATTTGTTAATTTTTAAATTGTTTACCTTTACTTCTAAGTTACATATTTGGATGAAAGCCAGAGCGACTCTTCAGTGGTTGGCCCATGTGCTGTATCTGTCTGTCAGCCCATATCTACCTGTGATGGATCACCACATCACCTCCTTTACACATCTCCAGTGCATCACCTCCTCCTCCAGCTTTTCACGTGGAGCTCATGGCTATTTTGGAACTGACCCACAGTCAGAGTCAGAGCACATCATCAACTGCTATAGTGCAGTAGCACTAATGGGTTGTATGGTTCAAGACTGAGGGGTGAATAAAAAAGGGGGGAGACCCAGTGAAACAGGAATGTTGGATCTGCTCTGACCACTGGTTTGAATGTCAAGGGTACATATTGCATGTTTGTTTGAATGTTAAAGGCCTGGGTATGAATGGCAGGGACATCCATCCATTTTCCAGAACCGCTTATTCCATTTCGGGTTGTGGGGGGTCCGGAGCCCATCCCGGAGGCTGTGGGCGGAAGGCAGGGAACAACCCAGGATGGGGCGCCAACCCATTGCCAGGCACACTCACACACCAGTCACACACACATGCATACCTATGGGCAATTTGGCAACTCCAATCAGCCTCAGCATGTTT
>JAAGVU020000084.1:1790950-1804496 GCA_011763525.2 Mormyrus iriodes | reverse complement strand
GTGTGTGTGTGTGTGTGTGTGTGTCTGTGTATGCTGTGTGTGTGTGTGTGTGCGTGCAGCGCGATGTGCTCCGCTGCCACGCCGCTCCCTTACATACGTAACAGTACAAAGGTTTTTTCTTTCTTTAAAGAGGGTGAACAGGACAGAAATAACCACCAGCAAACAGTTCGAAATTTATCACTGGTGTCATTGTAGTTTACTTTGCTTCTACAGAGTATAATTAGGAGATCATTTTCTAGGAACATAAGTGCTCTTAAATGGACAGACCTTGGTATGTTGGCTCAGCTCTTTTCTATTTAAAAAAAAAAGGGTGGGGGGCAGTAAACCTTCAACCCCCCCTTGCCCTTGATGAAGCAGAAAACCTGTGTTAGAGGTAACCCCCCCCTCGGCAGAAAAGCCTGCTGCCCGCCTGCTGAATGGAATGCACAGTCAGCACACATTAATAACCTGTGTTCATAAACACAAACGACCCATTGTTCTGGACCCCACCCCCACCCCCCTTCAGTGCTACTACCTCATTCCACCTTGAGAACCCTTCTGGCCGTGTGCCGCCTGACAGACACATGGGGAAACCTGAGAGTGGAACCGTCAGGGCACATCCATCTGCCGACGGTGCCTGCACGCACCGGTCACGTGACCACCCACCGGCCCTGCTTACCCCGACTCGCAGCATGTAAGCGTACTCCGCCAGCAGCGTGGGGCTGATGATCCTCCACTTGTGCTTCGTCTTTTTGAAATGAGGATCCGGGAACAGGAAGAACATCTTACTCAGCTGGGTGACAGGCACAGGAGACACGAATGGAAATGAACGACAGCCGAGACGGCGTGACAGGAGTGCTCTGTGATCCCCGGTACACCACATCATGCCCCTTTCCCACTTTGAAAAGTGCTCTTCACCCAGAACCAGCAGGATTGGACTCGCAAGTCTTGCGCGCAAGTCACGATATCTGCCTGCCTATCAGCATTAGAGCTCAGACTATATGACATGGGGTGCCGGACCCCCAAGTCAAAGAGAATCTCCAATTCAACAAGGCTAACGAGGCCCTCAGAGCCTCAGTAACTCACCATCTGCAGCTATAAAGTAAACTTGCCACAGTGCCTAAAATTTGCATGACTGACTGGTGTAAAAAATGTATACAGGCACTCCCCAGGTCAGGAATGAGACCCATTCCCAAAGTCTGTCTTTACGTCAAATTTGCAGGTAAGCCGAAACAATAGTACAGTATATAATAATAAAAGTGACAAAACGCGGTACTGTACGTCAAGCTGACGAACCACTGAAGCCACGCAATGTTTTCATGAGTGTGACAAAGTACTGTGTGCTCATTATTACAAAGCACTGCATTTAACTCAAATTTTAATATAATAGTTGGGTGTTCTGTATACACCCATGAAATCTTCATTCACCAATCTTACAGGCATTTGCCGATAAAAATCCATGCATGAAAAACCTCCTGAACACGGCGACTTTTTATTAAAGGAATCATCTAGGAGTAACAGAGGCCTTAAGCCATAATCAACTACTGAACTGGCCCGACTTCATCAGGTGGGGGGGGAGCGGGTATCGATTACCAGTTTGTCAGGGGAAAAAGAGAAAGAAATTGTATCATACTTCTACACTTTCCATGAGTAATTCGGCTTGAGGGCGTTTTCCCATACAAAGCAGTTAATCTCCTGAAAAAGCAAAGGGAGATGAGCGACGAGCTCGCGGCGAGGGTTCCGTGTTTACGCCCCAAGGTGGCTGGAGCCGTGTGTGACAGGCCGCTGGAACAATGCGAACACTGTGAGATGGCGCTAAGGCTAACCGACAGCTGATGGCCGCAGAGAGAGAAACAGAATCCTGCCGCCACTGTGGAACAGAGAAAACATCCAAGTGATGGATGCATTATACCTTGCAGCTGTTTCAGTCCTGGGAGGACTACAGAAAAACATGGAGGTACTTTGGCTTCTGTTAAAAATAACTAAATAAATAAGAACACCACAACCACTTATACGTGGAAGCAAGTGGCGACCTGTACAGGAACGGCAGTTTTCGGTCTTTTTGTTAAATGATTCCCACTAACGGTGGAACAGACCTCAGCTGCAATGTACGAAAGGACAACCTGTGTTAAACAAATCCAAACACATCTATATTCGGCTTAAAAGACCTTCCCCGGGGATCCCAAAACAATCAGGGGCTGGTTTAGAGGTGCAATTGTGCTGGAGATTCGTCAGATCAGGCTACCGCGGCTCGCAGTCCTATGAGGCCTGACATTCACACCCCGGCTGAAGATGAAGCACCAGCCTGCGCCCTTTCAAAGGCAGTTCAGCAGTCTGGGCTCAAAACTGGACCGTCACGCACAGCGCCCAGCAAAACAAAAGGCAGCAGGTCACAAAAAAGGATATGCACTCATAACCTGCAGGTTTAATTCCATTCAGGTGAATCTGCTGTGGTCTTGTGAGTGAAGAACTTATGCTGGGTTTTTCAGGCAAGACCCATCCATCCTCCACAACCTGCCGTCAAATCCAGGGTGAGTGCAAGTCTAGAAACTCTTCCAGAAAGCACAGGGAACGCCATGTATTAGACCAAATCTGCCTAACCTCCCCCCCCCACACAAACACAAGCCACCTTGGAGGTGTGATACCACAGCACTGCATAGTGACCCGTGGCAGCAAAACAGGCAAGACTGGCAGCTAATTGCTGATAACAGCTTCATCTAAGCATCTAAACACACGACAACAGAACTTAAGGCTGCTTCCATTTGTAGGCTCTTTATTCATTTAACACTAGATACAGGATGCTAAGGGAAAAGAAATGAGGTCATTTTAAATTCCAGTAACTTTATGCATTTACCAATTTAAACGTATCCGTTTCGATTCGATTCGCTCATACAGTTACCAATGGGGGGGGGGGGGAATCACAAGTCAGCAAAAGTTAAATATCCTTCTCCTTTCACAAAGCACCCTCCCCCCATTCAGACTGAAGACTGGAGCATTAACCTATATATTGCAAAGAGGTCTGTTTATCTTATGGAACAGTTTCCAAAAAATACCTATGGATAATCAACTTTTCCGTTTATCAAGCATGGGAACCATTCCGCACAACGCTTACGAGGCTCTATTTGGAATTAAAAGCTCTGAATGTTGTAACTGGGTCTAGAGGTCCAAGCGAATTACACATTAACAGGAAGGGCTGGACTCGCGGGCCCGAAGCAAACAAGGCAGAGGCAGGGCTAATCATGCAGACCACGAGGTCACACTTATCTGAGGCTGCAGACACATATTGATTTAGCATGAGATCTGGAGGGACGCACCAGAATTACATGAACCATGGAACACCTCACCCTTAATTACAGGAACTGCAGTGCCATAACATGGACAGTCCTGTCCTGCTGTAAAGACTCTGGTCATCATTTCCGAGATATCACAGACATACTGAGGAATGACAGTTTTGAGTACACACTGTTAGCAAATATGCCCTTTACTTTAAGCTAGTTATAGCTCAACAGAATTGTATGGGATTACTGTCTTGTCTTAACTGTGTCTGTACCTAGTGTATGTTAACACTGACAATCAGAAACAATCCCTATGTGTTTAAACATACTCGGCCAAACAAACACTGATTCCAGATTGCTTGATCATTTTTTTAAATATCTGCTTATACAGTGGATGCAAGGATACCTGTCCCATGCCCCGTACTAATTAGAAAAATTACTGCAAATGGAAAATTCTTCTTCTGCGTAATTCTGCTAAGTGCTGATTCTGCTGGGCAATGCAGGCATGATTGTCTATGACACAAGTGCAGCATTTCCTGAAGACTCATCAGTGGTATTGACCAACCTCAACATGAACAGGAAGTTAACATCTGCCACATAAACTATGATTCAATTTGGTCAAACCCAATCTGCATCAACACTCTTCTTATGCAAAGTCATAAGCCACGCAATTCCCACTTAAGCAGTGCTTCACCACTTGGTCCACAGGCACCCCCATGCAGTTCACATTTTGGGTGAATCTGCATTCCTTAGCCAGATAATCAAAAGTTTCATAATCAGATGACAAAAACTGGGTGTGTGGGTGTAGGATCAGAACAAAAATGTGGACTGGGTGGGGGTGGTGGTAGTGGGGGGGCGGCACTGTGGAGGGGACTGCGAACCATTGGATTAAAGAGAACAAATTTACATAGGAGCTTTATCATCATGTAATGACATGCAAGGACTTTGCATAAGGCACCATCATGCAGGAGAAGCAACAGCAAACATGGGACTCACCTGTCCCTTAGCAAAGAAGTTCGGCAGGTACTTCATAGCATTGCTCCGCAGACAGGCAATGTTCTGATAGTGACCAGGTTCTGCTGCACGAAGGGAGTGGATCCGATCCTGAACATAATCAGAGACCTTGACTCGAATTTCCAGGCCCAGAATCAGCTGGTTGGGGAAGAGTGGGGAGAGCTCCACTGAAGAGAGCATCAGAAAGAATGATTAGACATCAATCTGAAGAGCCCAAACTTGACAGCTCATTATAGGATTAAATTATTCATGTTTCGACAGTCAAGAAAATCTGATGTCAGCTTATTTAAAAGTTTTGCAATACACTGAAGAAAACTGAAAATTATTTCATAATAATGTTGAAATGTAGTTAGCCAATCATTGACTCTAATGCTGATGTCTGGTAACATGGGGGAACATTAAGAACACCAGACTATGCTACCAGTTTGAGAGCAATTATCATGCAGATATATACAAACAGTCTACAAAACATGTGGAGCCAGGTATCTGCAGACAGACAAAGGATTTTAATACAAGACCCTCCAACAAACCCTTCTAGTAATAACTAGTACAGGTTTAATCTGTATACAACCCATACCTAACCAATACACATAAACTGAAATTTGCATAAGAGCAGTGCTGTATAAGTAGTTTCAGCAATCACCACATTTTAATATCGCTTTTAAATGAGGTATTTTCAGTGCTGTAAGGCAAAATTTTAATTTTAGCCAGTTATTTCAAATGTGAGCCAAAATGTTAACAAAACTGGATAAATGGACATGGGTGCCAGTCAAGTTTAAACTAAGTAAAACAGCTTCAGTTCCTCTTTATAGCCAAACCATCGGCTCCCTCTGTTGGTGGTCTGAATAAAAAAGGAATCTTAGAGGTCCGTGACCTACAGTAACACGGTTCTCATCAACACCATCTTACAAAAACATTGTTTAAATCCAGATTACGGTAGGAATGACCATGCCTGTATCATTACAATGAAAGGTTACTTTTAGCACTGAATCTAAATTTAGCGCGAGCCATACGACGGAAGAAAATAATTTACCGAGAAGCCCACCGTAACCACATCCAATATCGGCAAACTCCACCCGAGCGCCTGCTTTTGCGCTGGCATTTCCAGGACCGCTGAAAAACTCTGGGTACAGCTGGGACCAGTCCATCTCTTCTGGGCATACTGGACTGAAAACAGACAAGGCAAATAAAACACATTATGCACAAATATATTCACACAACAAAAAATGGAAAATTTATAATAATGGGGTAAATGCCTTAGAAAGGGTTAAAAATTTAGTAGTAAAAATTTCAAACGGTTTTAAATGGCCATGACATCACTAATAGAGCAGAATATCTTTTAATTTAGGGAGTAATATCATAATTATAAGTTAAGACAAAAAATCAAATGGGACAGAACCCCACAGCAACCTCTTATTCCGTTTTAGTACGTAGCAAAAAAAAATTACACACGAACAACTCACTAGTCAAAAGTGTGATCAGCCATGGGATTGGAATGGGCTCGCTGTCGGTAGTAACGCTTCTGCGGCATTGACACGCTCATTTTTTATATGGGGGGAAATACCTTTTTACCTAAATTTTAAACAAAAGTATTAAACATAAATACAGCACTAACTGCATAAACCACGCTCCAGACGGCACGCCGCTGCATCGTGTCGCCCATTAATGACGTAACGAAAACCGGCCAATGTCCGGTCTCCTTTCCTCTGATTGGCTGCTTTGTTCGCTTTCATATTGAATTTGCTTATCTCCACGTATTTTTAGTGGATATTGTGTGGATATTAAGAATATTATGCTTTTATAATATGCTGTTATTAATGTTAAAATTATGTCTGGTAGAATTTCATTAACATATTGAAATTATTTATCTTAATTATCTTGAATTTAATGTAATATTACTTTAACATCCGCTAGGCTAAGCACAGGGAGCGGGTGGGGGTAAAGTAAGCCTTTTTCTGAGAAAAATCAGGCGGCTTGGCCTTGGCACAAAATAATTGTGATAATTCTTTTGTTCATGCGTGTTTAAAATGATGTGATAATTTAATATACATTGATCTGTAACATCCAGACCAAAAAATGTGTCCGCCTTGGGTTTTCATGTTTCGTTTATGAGCTCACCTAGATAAGCGGTTTGTGTAACGGATATTGCAGCGTTTCTGGAAAAAAAAGCCTTTTAAGGTCACTAGTGTATTAGACTACAGCTTCAAGAAACGCATACTCGAGAAACACAAGAGAACTAGAATTGTTCGATATAAATAATCATTTTACATTTACGTAATTTTACTTGAAGTATGCGTGCGCAATTGTTTTATGTAATGATGCATTTTCCGTGACATCTCTTGGGAGGTTTACTTGTTGTCCCTGTGTAATTCTTTATTTTAGGCACTGTTACAAGATGTGAGTTTACTGGACCTGAAATCTGTTACCAAATGACTCATAGCTGATTCTGATCTTGATGTACCTAAGCTTGCTTATGTTGTTCTCATAATTACGGTAAATATTACGTTTAATCCCTTGAAATTTATATTTCAAAACATGAAACCATTGCCTCTCACGTTGCTTTTGGCAATCAGATATTAAAAAAGGTTTTGGTAATAAAGCATAGCTTTGTTTATTGCTTTGTCTATCTTCGAGATGGTGTACAATGCGCCTTGGCTGTTCGGTTCAGTGTTAACGGTAATGCTGATATCACCATCCTTTTTGAGGGTCAAAAATCCGTCTAGTTGACTTGGAAGAAGCGTAGCTTTAAAATGTCATGTCAACTCCAGAATTTGGAGTTTTGAACGCCTATGCTTCAGCATGAGGTGCTCCATGGTCTGAAGCAGTCAGTCAATTCTTTGAAGTGTGGGATAATCAAAGCCTCCACAAAGCAATCTTGTGCAATTAATCAATCAAAATGTAAATAGTCTGAAAAGCAACTAAAGCTGGAAGCATGATGAAAGTTAGTGAAACAAATTATGTGTCATTATTGTTGTGGTTACAGGACAATCCACATCCTTAAAGTTTTGGGAATAACTGGAGCAAATGATTTATGTCATGTTCATGACTTCATCTCCAGCAAAGGGAGCATCCCATTTGATGTTGGTGCTAAATTGAGGTTGTTTTGTGCTGATCCAGCTGTGAACGCAGACATCACATTTGTTTTGTGATTAGTTCAATACCTATACTCTGATATTGTTGTTCATGCAGGTAATATAGCATCAACCTTACTAAAAGTTTCCAACAGCATATTCAAAGATGTCAACTGTGGTTATGTGTACAAATTTATTTTCTTATTTGAATAATGATGTTGACATAGAGCTCCTCGGTCAGCATGGGAAATTCTACTCTACCACTTGAATGAACAAGTCCACTAGCTGTCATGTCTTAGAGCTCTGGGTCCTGTACTCTTCTCCGCTAGATGTGGTCATTATGATTCTATACACTCATGGCTTCAACTGATGTTCAGGGTGTACATGTGCTGAGTGAATCACATCACATACCACGTGTACCACTGAGTTATACACACTGGTCTGTGCATATTGTTTTTTTTATTATATGTGAAGTTCATACCATATTAATAATAAGGACAATGACAGCTGTAACAATGTACATAGTACAATCATGTTTATAGCCGTAATCAGGTTAGAGACTGAAATGAGGACAATTTGGGCATAAATTTGAGTAGGAATTAGGACATTTTGGGTATATAATGCATGTTTAATTCAAAGCAAACACTGAACTGACGAAAGTTATTGAACATTGTAAATAACAGAAACTCAGGTATTTGTCTTCAGTTTAAAAAACCCCATAATATCTGACACACCGTGGTTTTTGTACGCCATCCATATTAATGGAAATGTTTCATTACAAATTTAGGACTTACAGCAGAACATGGCAAATACTGCAAGCGACTGCAAATTTAGATATTCTGACCTTCTTCTCAGGAACTGCTGCAGTAGGTATCATTAGTTATAATACTCCAAACTCTAACAAGTGCTAACTTTTGCTTGAGGTATACATTGAAATGGTCTTTCCTAATCAACCCCTGAATAATCTTAAAATAATTTTGTTAAAGTAGATTAGATGCTGGAATTATACATCATTTATGTATATCTCCTTCCAGCCAGTAGTTCCAGTTTGTCAGCTGATAATTCATATCATATGGGATTTATGCTCTTAAAGTAAACAAGACAGCACCCTGGAACATTCTGGAACACAAACAGTCAAGGCTAAAGAAGCCTCAGTATACGGGGCACACAGTACAGTCAGGTCAAGATGGCATTTTTATTTACCATGTCATAAGTGCTTTTTATTAGCTGACATGTAAATGAATAAATTCTGGATACAAAAATTTGTATCAAGCACCTTTCAGCTTTTTTCCATCCCAAGATAGTTTGGGTTATATTCAGGGTACTTTACAGCTTCAGGCTATAAGAGTGAAGTCTTCCAAATCAAAAAAAGAAGAAAGAAAGAAACTGCTTTGAAGGTACTGTAAGCTACAGTGATGATTCATTGATTCAACAATTATTTTCCTGCAGCCCGCCCCTCTGTGTTGGTGCGCATGAATCTGAAAAACAGTAAATTGGCAGAGAGAAAGACAGACAGAGCGAGAGAGAGAGAGGGATGAGAAGAAAACAAGAAAGAAGCCACCCCCCTCGGACAGAGATCACGGTGAGATGTACAGATACCCCTTATTGCCAGGTTGGTTCAGACATTTTTTTGGAATATCAGTGTTATTGTTCAGGACGTCTGTAATCTTACTGTAGGTTAGGTTATTGTTTTTCGGATTCCTCGGCTGCCTTGCACAGGGGAGAGTTCAGGGGTCCTTGATGACCCTCGGCTACGGGATGGAAGTGTGACACGATTCCACACGGAACCCAGCAGCATGGGAACGGCTTTTGGAAATTTTATAATTGTTTTACAGTGTGTTCTCTTATAAAACCAAAATCAGTAACAATTAACAAGTAACAGTTTAATAAAAAAACAAAAACAACAGTAGCCATGGAAATGTGTTTTCTTGCTGGGAAAAGAAAAAAATTCCAGCATTTAAGTTTGTTGTGGAGCTGTTTGTATTTTTTTTTTACGTTCTGTTCGTCTGTTTATTTGCTGTTAAAAATGCATTTTTTGTATAAGAACTCAGGTTCAGTTTGTCTGTGTGTTTCTTCTTTACTGCTGCGCCATGCATTCGTTGCTATGCCGTAGTCAGTGCGGGAGGCCAGCTTGGCGATGGTCCCTGCACGCCTCCAGTTTCATACAGTGGTGACCCTCATCACCACCTCACGGTTCGCCGTGGCACTGATGCGGTGATCGTTTGGCCGCAGCTGACTCAGAATATGCAGGATGGTGTAGCCACAGTGGTGGTTAAGAATAGTCCTGACACGCTGGCCCCGCCTCCCACCCCTGACACTACTGGATGAGCCATGTGGGTTGTTCCGAGAGCCACGCCCCCCTCCCTTGCCCGCAGAGTTCATTGGGTCCTCCAGGTCCTTGGCCTTTTCATAATTCAGTACCTTCCACTGCTGGTTTACAGCCTGCCACCGCTTGAATATTCGGTACACAGATGAGCCCTCATGGACAATAAGGCCTGGAAAAGATGAATTTGGTGGACAATAATGAGAAAAACTATACTGGAAACAGGGACCACCATAACCCAAGTATGTTTTCAAGACAAAAGCTGATATTCTCAAACAGTTCATTCTTTCTTTGCCTAAACCGAACGGGCATTTAATGAGCATTTCTGCACATAGGCGGTTTCATGTTTTGAAATATAAATTTCATGGGATTAAAGTAATATTTACCGTAATTAGTGCAAAACTGAAGCAACATGTGACATGGGTTAAAAAGCACGGTTGCAGGAAACGCACTCACCGATGCACACTATGTCCATGAAGCCATACATGCCGTAGCAGATCTGGAAGAGCAGGTCCTGCCGCTGCCACTTGGCCGAGGGGCTCAGCGAGGACCAGATGAGCCAGGAGATGCTGGCGATTAGGAAGAGCGAGCCCAGGATGATGGCTGCGATCTGCACCTTCTCGATCACCGTGAGGGAGATGGCCTGCCACTGAAAGGGGAAGAGGACAATGGTTTGGGATAGGTTAGTGTGTCAGATCATACTAAAGAATTCACTGTGTGTTATGTTCCTGTGACTGACTCATGGATGGTTAAATATCAATAGAAGGAACTATCACTATTAGCTATGACACATATTTCCTAGCATTACAAGAAAATACATTTGTTTGAGACATTCATCTCCTGTAACCTCTTATCCCATTTGGGATCCAAAGGCAAGGCAGGGAACAACCCATTGCAGGACACACTCACACATGCATGCCTACAGGCAATTTGGCAACTCTAATCAGCCTCAGCATGTTTTTTTGGACTGTGGGGGGGGAACTGGAGTACCCAGAGGAAACCCCATGACAACACAGGGAGAACATGCAGACTCCACACATATGGAACCTGGGCAGAGACTTGAACCCTGGTCCCAAAGGTGTGAAGCAACAGCACCACCGTGCCACCCCTTGTTTGAGCTATTAAGAAGTTAAATAAAAATTGTTAATCTGTGCCCTGTGTCATAGCTCTTGTGTGCTTATATGTATGTGTGTGTACAATTGTGCAGCATTCTGAAGAGGAGGATAGCATTTTACCTGTAGCGGGTTCTTGGTGCTGATGGCCAGCACCTGATACTTGAAGTAGCACAGCTCGCAGCTCCAGGAGCCACGCTCGCTGATCCAGCGGATAAGGCAGGGCTGGTGGGTGCAGCGCACCGAGCCGTCACAGCGGCAAGGGCTCAATAGCTCCCCCTGCAGGAGAGAAAAGACAATTACTACATGCATGGAAAATAGCGAGAGCGGTAAACATTTCCGCTTAGTTTTCAAAAAACAATAACACCTGACAAAGTAGGTAGCTACACAAGTAGCTAATTCTCCAGAAAGTTCTCACTATGGCATTCCCTGTCATCACTGATCCTTTTCCCACCAAATTTGCCCTTTTTTAATGCTTATTCTTTTTCAGTCAGCCACAAAATTCAGCTAGATCTCATGTTTTAAATGTGTTCTTAGAGAACAATTTCATTAGAATTTCACAAATTTGAGGTGATCCCTTGAGCGCTGGAAGTACATCCTGGCCCTTTGCTTGGCCCTGTCTTTTTAATTGTTTGCTTGTTGTTGCTGAGTGACACCTCCTGTCGCCATGGTGTCAGGTCACGCTGCTGTGCTGCTAACACTGAGCAATATGTCTGCTCTGCCAGCATATTCACATGCACACTTACACAAGTTCTGTGTGATTAACGGTTTTCTGAAGGAACGATTAATCGCCCTTAAATCATGCCTTTGTAAAATGGGCAGATTTAGCGTTAGCAGTGATGGGTTTAACGTCCATGCTTCTGAGATCAGAAACTGGAGTTTTACCCATGATTCATTCTCATATAATTGAAATGTCATTCATGCATGTTATGAGCTCAGCTCGACTATGGCTTCAGAGATGCTGAAAGGCCCGTTTGTACTTTTATTATGCTATGTTTCCACTGCTGAAGAGCTCTTCTCAGTGGTCTGTCTAGGAAACTTTATAGTGATCGGCCGCAACTTTCCGAATCTGAGCAAGGCTTTTATTTTATATTTTATTCACTGGGCAAATGGTCTTAGCCAAAGCAGTGCGCACAGTCACTCGCAAAAATGTCATACATTCACTGCCATGGCTGTGATTATCGACAAAATACCACTGATGCTAGCCACATGAACCAATATCGTCTTAATATAACTTTTACCTAAACCAAACATGTAAAATGATACTGCATTCCTACATTCAGAGACAGTACTGCATTTAAAGCTCCAGATTTATGCTGAGCTCGGTTTGTGTTAGCGTTCTGCTAAACGGCTTGTTCTATGTCAAAATTTGGATGCAAATCCACACTCTGTTTCCTATTGTTAGCTGGAGCCAGATTCCGATAGTATTTGTTTCATTTTTCTATAAATTTCATTGTTAAATGTATTTCTTTTGTCAGAACTGTGCGTATTTTTTTTCTTGCCACTCAAGCTGTTGTTTCAGCTGTGTAAACACATCCTTTTGGCCAGCATTAGGAAGCCCAAAAGGGTAGGAACGAAAATGGGACAGAGGAATACGTGGTATCCCATGGTACTTTGGGCATACTATGGTATTTTGAATTCTGGCCAACAAAATTACCTAAGCCAAAGTGACAGGGGGTTTCCCAATGATAAAATTTGCCGTAGGAATTTTATTTCTCAAAATTCCATATACTATAGTATAATGTCTAGAAGGCAGTGATGTCTTGAGCTGATATCAAAGCCTGGAATTGGGGCCGATCCAGGCATTCTTCAATTGATCATTATCGGCCTCCACAGCCTGATCCAAAGCCCAACCTATTTAATCTCCCGCGTCATTTGTGCAGATTGTAATAATTTACATCAGTTGCACAGACTGTAAGATTCCATCACACGCTGCAGTAAGCCTGAGGCACATGGCTTGAAACTACAAACTATCGAGATGTCAGCCATGTGGTCATTCTTTAAACTGGAAACTCTCAACAGCGACCTGCACTGTTTGCAATGCCATGCTTTTGAGAGGAGCTATAGCAACAGAGAGTCGTTTAATACAGCAAATCTAATTAGGCACTTGCAGAAACAACATAAGGAAGAATACTGCAACATCACGAGGTTTACTCAGTCGAAGAATGTACCAACGCCCACTGTATGTGTATGTACAGTATGTTTTAATATTTATTTAAAAATCAGATCAGGATTTGACATCGGCAGATATAAATATTGAATGGATCAGATTAGGGTGCTAAAAAAGTGGATCCCTACTGGAAGGTATGATGGCATGAAAAATTAGATGCCGCCCAAGCCTAGAATAACATGGGAAGAGCAAGGGTGGCAGCTGACAGTCACAGTGTAAGAGCCATTTATCCTGAGAGACAGTAACTCTATCTGTATTCCCAACAGTGTGCAAAGCACAGCCGGGATGCTAACTGGGGGTGAGCAGACACAGGCACCACCGCAAAGCCAGCTGTGTAGGGCACTGCACTGCAGATGTGTGCACAGCTGTGCAAGCTGAGAGGTGCGGAGAGCGGTGCGACGGGCAGACTGGACGGACACGGCAAAAGGACACCGGGAGACGGGGCTGGGAAGAAAGTACAGAAGAGGGACAATAGGAGATGTCACAGAATGGCATCTCAACCTACATTCAGGTTCAGCTACTGCTGTCAGTAATCAGCACTAACATCTGCTCCTAATCTGCTTCTGTTCCCTCAGACAAACACACACAAACACACTGTAAAT
>JAAGVU020000084.1:1775066-1786503 GCA_011763525.2 Mormyrus iriodes | reverse complement strand
AATGTGTCATTCAGTTGGACTCACACGGGCAGAAAAACACACACACACACACACACACACACACACACACACACACACACAGTCCCATCTTTTTGGGGACTGTCCATTCATTTCTATGGGTATAAACCTAATCCCAACTATGACAACCTTAACCCCAATTTAGCCCTAACCTTAACCATTACTAACCAGACAAAATACAAGAATTTTGGCATGTTTAGTTCTCTGACTGCAGTCACAGAATTTTAGAAACTGAGTTTCCCCTTGTGAGGACCAAAAAATGGTCCCTACAATGTCAAAATAACAGGTTTTTATCACACTCCTCACAATGTAATATATACATGACCACACACACATATGCAATTAACATTCCATTCCTTCTACTGTCCCACATGGTGACAGAAAAGGTCATTACTGCCTGTGTATTCAGACAGAGTTCATGATGTTTATGAACATCTGGGGAGGAAAAAGCATCAATTAACTCAAGCCCAAGGTTATCTGACCCAGCCCTGCAGAAATGGTCCATCCATATCATGCCATCGTTTGAGAACTTGGCTGGGAGCCAAATGGCAATCTGTTCTTTTGCCCAAACACTACTTATGCAGATGATGGTGGCAGAATTCCCACTCTGTGTTCTGCGTTTCACAGCAATGTGTGTGTCATCAGTTATACTGCCAATTCCCAGGTGTAAATATACTTATATACTTGCACCAAGTTCAGCTATTCATTTTAGCCGCCAAATGTATATATTTGAGAGGTTTCGGTTAAGCTTGAGGATACTACAACAGATGCCCTACTGGGATTTGAACCAGCAACCACTGGTTAAGGTATCTCACTACCTATATCATAGTGCGACAGTAGCCTGTAACTTCTGCATTTATAGGAGTCAAAGCAACATGAGGGCTGACCTACACTAAGCTACTCCCAGCCAGCACCCATGTTCATAACTGGATATATTGTACAAGCCACTGGGATTAAGCACCTCACTCGTGGATAACCCTGCACAGTCCCTCCTAGCATAAACCACAGCAAGAGTTAAACTAGCGATGACCTCAGGAGCCCAAATTTAGAGACGACCTGGATGGAGGCACCAGAAACAACACCTGAATGACATAGCCAAGGCTGTGTGAGCATTAATTACCGTTTATGCTTCACATATTGCCTAAACATGTTTAAGAGAACAGAGAGCAAAGAGTAAAGCAGTACCTTCTACACCACACTGTCAGGCCTGTGTCACGTGAACATCACCCTTTGCTACCGGTCTAGTAATATATGCATAATAACTCATTACTACTCATTACGACTAATAAGTAACGACTCCTGTCTGCAAAGTTAAAACAAGTAGGGAAAAATCTCAGACACAAATGTTTCACAACTGCTCACTTTTTACTCCTATTTTCTCCTTTCAGGTCAGACTTGTCACTCACAGCGTAGCCAGTTTATGATAAGCATCTCAAGATGGCTGGTTAGTCAGAATTAAGTTTGCAGTGAAATTGGTTTTCTGTTGCAGGTGATGTGATATTTTAGGCTGAAAATGTTGACGTGATTGGTGCCTTGGCCAGCTGGGAACTACGTTATAGCCAGGACCTTACCAAATCGGGGGAAACCCCTCATCCCTTTTGAAGCATTCTGAGTGCTTTCCAAGGAAGCATCTTCTGTGGTAAATGGATTTATTTATCCGTCCTTTTTGGAAAAGGGCCCAGAGTGCATACTCTATAGCAAAAGCAATTCAAGCCACCTTACATCTCCAGAATGGGTAGTTGTTGAGCCATTTGGGAGGCGCGTAAATTCTCTTCAGAGCTGACATGAAGTTATTGGAATTAAGGGAAAAGAACATATTACATCCCAGATGTGGATGCGAAAAACAGTCACCATTCCTGGATTAGGACGTCCATAGCTACTCTGCCTGGGGCCCAGTATCTAAACGTGATTAAAAACAACGGTTGCCGACCGTCTAAATACTTATTAAACGTGAACGCGCCCTGGCAGTACCTCCAACAAAACGTTACACAGGAACTCCATCAGTCCACAAGTTAAGTAGTAGGCCCAATGGTTTGCTTATAATAGCACAAACAGCGTACATGCCAGACGCTGCTCAGATGTGCTGGTGTGGTTCTCCAGAGTATTGTTGCCTGTGCGCAAAAATATCATGTTAGAGGTAATACCTGAGCAAAGAAATGAGGGAACCATAAATAAGCGTGAGAGCCTAAGTCGCGCAAAACGGGCATGACAAGCAGCGTAAAAAGGCGGAGGCGCTAATTTACCTGCTCCGGTCCCTGGAAGCAGATCCGACACTGCGGCGAGCGTATTCCGCTCTCCATACTGCTGGTGAGCGACACGGCGTCCAGGCCGCCCTGCAGTCTGGCCTCCTTCTCCTCGAAGGCCAGGCTTCGTGGTCGAGGATCCGTCCCATAGTACTCTTCCTCGTCGTCCCGGGAGGAACAGTCGAAAGGCGGCCACCCGCAACCGCCCATGCCGAGTCCCCGCATGCTGCTTCGCCTGTCTGCGTCTGCGTCTGGATCGGCCCGTCTCGAACCGGATCGCATCAAAACCAATACTTTGAGTTCGTTAAAAAACATGCGGATCCGATACTTAAACATCATTTACTACATATGTAAATGTGGCTGTAGGATGAGAAAAAATTTTATGTCAGTATAAGTGCAAAAAGTGATTCATTCCGGATGCAAGTTGTGCAAGCCAGGTGTGGCTTTTAATAATAACAACGATTATTTGTAGTTGTAATGATGGAAATAAAATGCTGTAATATTATTAATTATATTATTACAATTACCGTCCAGCTAGAGGGCATGGGACTATCAAGATAAAATGTCAAAGTAAGAAAAAAACATGACTGCCGAGCAAATACTCGAATAAATACTCAAAAATAAGCATTCAATAAATATCCAAAAACATTTCAATAATATTAAACAGAAGAAAATACATTTGGTCGCTGTGATTTCCACCCTGGTGACTGTATGTTTGCTTTAACCGATGCGGAATAAAGGGTTTCTTTCGTGAACGGGCCGAAGCTCTCTCTAGTAGCGTTAATAGACTGCCGAAACAATAAAGGCAATATGTATGTAGGAGCGATAAACAAAACCGGACCGCAAAAAATACCGGAACGTTTCACGGGCAATTGCATATGGTTTCGTTGGACATCTAGATTTTGAGATGTGTCGTCCTGGGACTACAAGGAAAAATCGGAATCCTATCGAGCGGACGGCGATAGAGGGAGAGGGAGAACTGGACGGAGATCGTATGAAATGACATTTAAAAATCAGAAAATATAAAATCAGAAACTCCCCTCCATGTGTATGTTTCGTCCGTTGACACAATCCAGAGTGATAAAGGGAAAAAGGCCGTTTGAAATCAGGTGTTATTCAAAATCGTCTCTTTTTTTGTCCCTCAATGCCATCCCAGCTATCAGATCATTTTGTTTTTTTTTCCGTTTCTTTACTGTATGTTTTCTGGTTGATGCCTCAAAAATATGTCCCTCTCCGTCCCCCCTCCGAACACCACCGAAATCCGTTTTACAATCCAATGTGTTCGCATTTTACATCAAATCTTAGAATACTGCCAAAATATGCATGAAAACACACATCCGTCTTCCATCGAGCATCCATGCTGATCTTTCCGTCTGCAACGATTCCTGCAGACCATGTACCGGGAATGGAGAAAAAAAAGGATGCAGCGATTTCCCCGTTCAAACAGACATGATGAAACACGGATTTGATGTACAAAAAAACAACAAACGGTCGGATCAAAATAATAAAAACGATTTTAGAATAGCTCTGGAGGAAATATTAGTGCGAAGGCAGATCCCTCGTCGACAGGGACGCCGAGGACCACAATAAATGCTCCTTGTTCAGTAGTGGCATTTTAATAATAATTTAAAAAACGAAATATGTTTACCAGTGATGTTATCCGCCTTTCGCTTTCTCCGTCGCAATTTTTTTTCGCGGTGAGAATAAAATCGGCCGTTTTGCTGCGTATTGGCAGGCGCCGCTGTCCAAGGTGCTGATCTCTACGTGACGCGGGGCCACGTGTTAGGCAGCCTAACCCGGGAAATCTGAAGCAAGCCTTGGTGTCACCTGGACGGGCCAAAATGGCCAGGTGTCCTGCAGCGCTTTCGAGAGTGGCAATCAAGTGACAAATGTGAAACTGCCGTCTACCTTTTAAATCAGACCTTTATCGTAGGTGTAATATATAGAAATTTGTATGGTTTTAATCTCCATGTGGTCTGTGTACATACAGGGGCGTAGAAAGAAGGAGGCGGGAGGTGGGGGGGGGCACATGTACACCCCAAAATTTACTTTGGATTCATTCATCACTTCCAATAAATAGACCTTTGTATTAAAATTATCAAGATGTGTCCCTGTCCCATATCAAACTACAAATCGACTCAAACGCTCTACAACTCTGTTGTATACATGCATGTCATATGTTGCTTAGATATTACATTATTAACTACATCAAAATATCACAAATATAGCTGATTTCCCTCCAATTTGGTGGATACTAAATAGGTTATATTAATGTTATCTTTGCTGCCATAACTGATAATGGCATGTTTACAAATACCTTACCATTGTTTTAAATGTGCTAATATGTGATAAATAGCTGATAACCATCATTCTATAAAGACGCAGTCTTTTAAAGTAGATGTGTACTGGCATTTTAAAAACAGGTGCAATATCAACTGTATGATGCGTCTGTCATCATTGCTTATTATTATATTTGTGGTCAGGAGAACTGACTGCATTGCTGGAAATCTAGTACGCCTGAAATCACAGCTGCTCTATTGGAGTAAGGAAAACACTGCGCGGTTCTGACGGACACATCCAGTGGGTTTAAACAGCTATTGACTTGGTGTTGCCTGCACACCTGTAAATGCCTACCCTCCCCTCCAAATAAATGTAAAAAATCTATGATTAGGTTCTGTAAAAATATTTAACATATGTCCAACCACTCGCTCTCAGTGCCCATAGTCAGAGTCATATTGGTCTTGAGTCCATTCAGAGAAGTAGAGGTTGCAATGCAGCCTGGATGGGATGTTACCTCTTTGCAGGGGTATCTATATGCTCACATGCTACATTCAACTCAGAGCAGTTGAGTCACCTTGATAGCGTGTCTTCGGATTGTGGGAGGAAACTGATATTCCTCATTGCTATATGTGACCTTGTCAATTGCAGATTTGAACCTGAAACTCCAGAGGCATGAGACAGCATTATGATGGGCTAAGCTACTGTGCCCTCCCTGCCTGGGCACCCAGTCTCTTCAAAATGAAACAGCCTCTTAAAAACGGAATAGATTTGTTCAGCCTGAGCATCTCTTGTCTGTGTGCTATCAAAGCTATTGTATGATATAGCATGTAAACAGGCTACATGCTGCAATAGCTGTTGCCATTGTCTTCTATCATGTGCAGTAAGATGACACCCAAACTAGATGATGTTGCTGTCCTGGGTGCTGAAATGTATGGCACCATTAGAGATTGTTTGCTGCCGGGATGGTGCTGTAGCATGTCAGGCAGGCAAAATCATATCGCTCAGTCGATAAGGCATTATTCATTTTTAATTTGGACTGCAATTTACGTGATGGCAGGAAAGGATTGAAAAATGAAAACAAAGTAATGAATAGGTGAACAATGTAAGCACAGGATGGGCGCACAGACGTCAGGGCACAAGAATGAGACAAAAAAAATGAGAATATGTTCATCACGTGATCTTAGGATGACTCACTATGTCTTGAATCTTCTTTGTATTGGTAACTGCACTATAGGACGTACAAGTGTCATATCCAGCCGTGCTGGAGGCACACATCAGTGGGTTAAACAGTACATTTAGAATGAGTTGGGGGCGGGTATCTTCGGTATAAAGGTTAATTATGAGAAAGCCAATTATCAGCTAATGTCTGTCTACTATTTATTGCCATGCCATAGATAAATCTGTCTTTGTGAGTAGTATGACTGCCAATTTGTTATTCTCATAGATACATTTTTAAGAACTGCTCAACCAATCAGGGTCATGGAGATCTGGAGGCACAGGGCACAAGGCAGCATGCACCCTAAAAGGGACACCAGTCCATCTGCAGCCTATTTTTATTTGTGTTTAACAAAAAAAAATGTTGTTTTGACTAATGGGGGAATTTGAAACAGTCAAATGATGCTGGCAGAAATTGGAATAAATGTTCAGCTTGCTCTGACACACATGGAGGCAGGCAGGCAAGTTGCCTATTTCAGGTCCCCCCCCATTTTTTTGTTTTCCTAAAACGGAGAGGAGAGGTGGATAAAGAAGCTTCCAGAAGAGGGGACAAGGGTTGTGTGGCGTGTGATGGGAATGCGGGCGACGCTGGCCAGCACTCAAGATGGAGGTTGCGCCATATGGCACACGGGTTAGCTGTGCGCTCTGCACCGCGGCCACTCGAGTGTTACAAGGAGTACAGCGCGTGGCGTGCGGCAGCACGACCCGGCCGCGCGCTCAGCCGCCCTGCCACGTCACCGCGCCGACTGCAAGCAGGCTGTGCTGGCAGCAGCTCCAAAGTACAAGAAGAACCGACTACAAACTCCTCTCAGTGTCGCCCTCGCATTCACCGGTCGACGAGATCAGGCAGCTTTAGACACAGCCTAGAGGAGTAGACAGGCCTCGTCCCAGACAAAACATTCCTCACCCTTGCTCTTAATTAATTCTTTGTCAATTAATGGGCATTATCATCATGATCTGGCTGTGGGTGATGTCTTCAAAAGTTACCAGGAGAGAGCAAACTGCCCTAGGGATTGTGACGCAGCTTTCAATAATGGTATGTCAGAACAACAAAGAATTAGCAGAAAACAGCGCAGTGACTGTGAGACTGTTTGGATGTTTACCTAATGAAGGATAATTGCTTAGTCATTATGGGCACCACCCTTATATAAATGTCAGGGGCTGTGGCTGTAGCACTGATCATTTTGCCTCAGCAAAGACAAGACAAGCCTCTCGGCGCTGGTTGCATCTGCCGGGAGCCCGCCAGGCCGCGGCTGCAGACATCGTGCTATATCTGCTGGTGGACAGATGGTCACCCCAGTCAGCGCCATTCTGCAGCCACTCCAAGAAAATATACGTGGCATATGGGCATACTTCACGGGGAGGGGGGGGGGTGGGTCTGGCATGCGTTCCCAAGAAATCCGACTGCCAGGGTGGAAGGCCATGCTTGCCTGGACGTGTCCGACGACCGGAAATGTGCTGTGTTCTTCGCTGACCTGTCCATACTTCACTGACGGGACTGTTTGAGCACTGGCATCTTTTAAATCATTTTGGGATTGGGCACACTGCAACAGAGAATGTGTGTGGGAAAAAAAAACAAACCGCATTCTTGTTGATTTATCGAACAAAATGATGCCACAGTGTGACTAACAGTCACATAATATTCTGTGATATCTTCCAATCATGTATCCTGGAGAACTTAAATCCTATCCCAAGCAGCACAGGGTACAAGGTAGTCCATGGCAGAACACATATATTCACACTCACACTAGGAACAAAGACACCAATTGGGTTAACTTTTGGTGCTTTTCCACTGCCACCAAGAACCAAGCCGTACCTGAGCCCTACCGGGAACGGGTGGTTTTTCATTGCAAAATATGCGAGCCGTAGCCAAGCCATAATCGGTCTGACATCGCCCTGCTTACTGGCAGGGCCGAAAGCATGATCAAACTGAGCTGGTTGCATTATCACCCTCTGATTGGTCAAAATGCATGGAGATACAGGTGTTCTGTGCATGGATTATCTGAACGAAAAGCATATGTTCTACATGTCATTCATTATCAGTAGTATGGCACAGCACGATGTACTGGTGAATTTCTGAAAATTTGAAACTTGAACATTTCCAACCTCCTACTTAAAAAAATACTATAGAAGAGCTGAACAGACTGGATTCGTAATGCAAATTTACGCAAGCTAATGCTAGTTCTGCTAGAGTTTGATACTTGCATAACATGACGATTGTCAGAGACGTACTAAAGGAAATTAGCACACAGTAAAAATAAACAATAATAATTGCACATTGTAGATCATTATGTACACCATGTCAACAGTAAATGCCACTGCTGCTCTCCAAACTCGGCAACACCTTTACCGAGCCCACCATTCCGCAGAGGAAAACCAAAGTGACCTGGAACCGTGCTGTAACTAGTCTCTTTTTGTGGTGCGGATCAGTTCTTGTATGCCAGTGGAGAAGTGCCAAATGTGTCTTTAGTTTGTGGGAGGAAACCTGCATGCCACAGGGAGAATGTGCAAATTCCACACATACAGAACAGAGGTGGCATTCGAATCACTAATCATGCAGGTGTAAGGGAATGGTACCAGCCACTGAGCCACTATGCCACCCCACAACTTAACAGCGGTAATAAATTTATATCAATAAGTTTTTAAAGTCTCTGTTAGTAGGCTTCACCTACTGACTCTCAGGAGACCTTGTTTAGTGTCATATGCTGCAGTTTGATCACAAGAGGGCACCGTCCCACAATTTAGGGCCCTGCCACACAGCTAACGCTAAAGTACATCTGAAAAAGCCCCTTTGTTTTGATTGTTAAATCATATGGGTATCATTTAATATTGCTTATTTCATCCATCCATCCATCCTGGTCTGTGATGGACTGCATCCTGACCATGGTGTAACCCTACCGTGTGCCCTCTGCTGCTGAAGAAGCCTTGGTTTATTTCAATTCATAATCACATTTTAAAATGTTTTTTCATTCAGAAAGTCAAATTTTGCACACACACACACACACACACACACATACATACACACACACATTTATTTGTAAAAATATTTAACCAGGCACATTTTAATGCGAAAATTATTAGCATTAAATGCTAAGCTTCTCTTTTCAACAAATGCTAAAACAAACATAAATGACTCTGGACTTACAAGTAGGTGAAACAAGTCTTGACTAGAGTCTTCTGAGACTAGAATTAAATGAAAGCTTGTTTAAGGAATTAGGAGGTACAATTAATCATAGTGCAAATTATATTCAAAGTTAGCTAGCTAATTGTTTAGGAATAGCTGTAATGATTGCATAGGAAAACATTGCCTGCCTGTTATCTGGATAGATTACTTAAAGCCTTATTTCTCAGTAAGCTCTGACAGAACATTTTGCTTGCCTGCTGCTTTCACCTAATCATTTAAGGAGCTGAATATATTATGTTGTTCAAGAACACTACAGAAGAGAGTTTCTTGGGATTTGAACTAGTAACCAGCACATGAAAAGCTCACAATCACAAGCACTACACTACCAAGCACCCATGTGAGAAACTTCACACCCTATTAATCCAACCAGCCAAATAATGGCAACGGTAACAGGCAGAGAACTCATATACGACTGTCTTTTATAATATTGACCTGCCAATAAACAAATAAAACATCTGAAACTGACAAATTCCGTATCTTTCATTGTCTGTATTTTCACAATTTCTTATGTATTGATTGATTGCATTCTTATCATTTTGAGAACCAATACTTTGTTTCCAAGTTTATCTGAGTCCAAGATTACAGCGTACATCTGTCAGAGCAGTTCAGTAACTTAACCAACACTCCAATACACATAAGTATGTATTGCTTCTCTCGATTTTTGCAATAAATTTCATTTTCCCACCGTGTGTTGATCTGAAATAATGAGAGGCAGCAACCAGAAAAAGCCATCTCCCATCTAACGCAGCCCCGTTCCTTAACATTAATAAACACGCATAAGGGAATTTCTTTTTTTAACAGAACAAGGATGTGCCAAACACACACACAATAAATACATTTGCAATAACGTTGGAGAAACACTTGAAACGTTACAAGCGACATTAATGTGTTAGGGGTTTTGTTTAGCTGTTTTTATCGGAAGTCTTAATCGCACGAACACCATCTTTCTTGGTCAGAACCCAAAGAATTAACCCATCGTACTAAACAATTTGTGGGTCACCCAAATATTGTATTGTACACAATTTACACAGCTGCGTTTTCCTGATAAAAAAACAGATCACAAACTGCGCACCCTTTTTTTGGTGCTGACATTCATCTCAGTTATCTTTGAGGAGCCGTGCATGGAGGACTGAATTGAAGAATGCATCATTTGTGTTAAACGCATGGTGTCGTCTCTCTGACTTTACTCCGGAATGTAGGGGGTTCTCCCGGCCAGGCAGAGCAGCAGGCGAGCCTAGCAACAGCGGTTTTCGACCAATTGCAGTATTACAGGAGGAAGGGAGGATCCGCGGGCTCAGCCAGCGCCACGACGCTAATCTCTCGGAGCGCGTCGTAGGCGGAGGGGAGGCTGTCACAGTCTCCACTGACGTGCAAAGCCAGCCTTGTCTGATAAGTTGCACACGCATGAATTCAAACTTTTTTTTAATAACCCAGGACATAGACAAACATGTTAAAAGCTTTACTGTTAAATGATCGTTGCTTCTCTATTTCCGACAACAGACGTTCATTTGATAAACCACAATTATTAGTCGATTTACGAAAGGCACTACTTGTAATCTATATTTTCATATTCAATATGATGCATAATACTGGTATTTATTTTTGACAATGAAACTTAATTGAAAGCCTGCAGGTAGTATTTGCAATTCCTGAATATACATTAGGCGTTTTAAGCTTAATTTATATATTTTAGCGGTCAAAACTGGTGGGAGTGACTACCTAAGTCAGGCGGGTTTTTTACAGGAGTAAGAAGCTGATTGGCTGTACGAAAGTAAAAGGGCGTGCCGACCCCGCCTTTGGCGCCGCAGGAAGGACCTTAGTATGGTATTTGGTGGAAGTGTTTGGAAAAAGTGAGATCAGGTCAAAGTTTTGTGTGTTTTTAAAGAGAAAACATTTTGTGCAGTAATATAAGCAGCGAAAGACCCCAAGCTGCCGCTGATCAGACTTATCGGGGCAAAAAGAAGCCGACGCGGGAGATGGTTTTGTTCGTGAATTAAAGCAACTCGACTGGCTGTATAAAGAAGTAAAAAAGCGTGGTGAGTGAGGCATCTTAACCATTTCATGCATATTTGGGTTTTAAAAATTGCCATTTATTAGGTCGTCATGTTGTTGTTACTTAAGGTGTTTATGAAATGTTTAGTCATGTTGTTAGCAATGCTGCTCCGATTGTTTTCCCATACTGCATCCATATGAAACGTTACTTTCTTAATTACTTTTAAAGTTTATTTGTTTACATTGTATCCCCTTCGTCCGGTATTGGCTACTTGGCTGCCGAAGTCAGGCTCGATCATCCTGTATCGGCTTTAGGGACACAGTATTGAGGGGTTGAAGATTTAGGGACCCGTTGGAGTCTGGTCTTTGGCGATTAATTAACAAAGAAAAGAGCGCTTTTACTATGGACCACGTGTTCGCGGGAAGCGCTTTCGCTTCGCCCTGGCCGAGTCATCATCTGCCGCGCTTGGCCTTCCGCTACCCCCCCCCCCCCCCCACCCCCCAC